>JAODAL010005181.1:0-67500 GCA_025379985.1 Phyllomedusa bahiana
TTCCGGGGCTTTGCCCTTTCCGACCCAAAACACTTCCTACCCTGCTCAACCATAGGATTCTGGCAAGCCTGTGTCTATCATTCTTGTTAATAATGCTGAAACTACCGCTACCAGTCATTCTGGACCTGTATTGACTGTCACTCTTCCTATTAACGGTCACCAACTTCCTCTCCTGGTAGACACACGTGTAGCCCGATCTGTTCTGAAAACTTCTGATATTCCACCTGATGTCATCCTTTCTCCTGATTACATTTCATGCGTAGGAGTGGATGGACGACCAACCCAGACTCGCTTAACCTACCCTGTGCCAGTTGGACATCATGGACTCCTGTCTAGACTACTTGTCTCTCCTACTTGCCCAACTAATCTCCTTGGAGCTGATCTTCTGCAAAAAAATGAATGCCACTAGCAGATATGATTCTTCTGGAATGTATTTGGACTTCGACACTCCTATTCCACATGAGGTCACTTGCGCTCTTCAAGCTGTTCCTGCGCTCCTCATGCTTTCTCCACATCAAGCCATCTCTCCTGACCTTTTGACACAAGTCCCCTCTGAAGTTTGGTCTAAAGGTCCTGATGATGTCGGCCTCCTTCCGGTCTCAGCTGTACATGTCTTCTTGAAAGAAGGTGCTACCCCGCCTCGCTTGCCTCAATATCCCTTAAAACATGATCAGGAACTATCTCTGGAATCACAGATCACAGCTTTCCTGAATAATGGGGATGCTTATCCACTGCATTTCCCCAGAAAATACACCCCTGTTCCCTGTTCGCAAGAAAGCTGTCCCTGGTGAACCTCCAAAATACCGTTTGGTTCAGGATTTAAGGGCCGTCAACGCTGTCACTGTTTTTGAGACCCCTGTGGTCCCCAACGCTCATGTTCTTCTCAGCCAGGTGCCTTCTTCAGCGGCCTACTTCACAGTTTATGATCTCTGCAATGCCTTCTTCAGTGTCCCTCTTCACAAGGACTGTCAATATATTTTTGCCTTCAATTATCGTGTTACACAACTCCCCTGGACCAGGTGCCCTCAAGGGGCTCAGAACTCTCCCAACCAATTCACATAAGCTCTGCAGGCCTGTCTCCAACCTTGGGTCTTCGGGCACCCTGAAGTCCAAATTTTGCAATACGTCGATGATATTCTCTTGTCTGCTCCCAACTTTCCAACCTATCAATCAAGCTCTTTGAGTCTTCTTTAACATTTGGCAACCATCAACTGCAAAGTTTCTAAGTCCAAGCTCCAATGGTGTTGTGAGAAAGTTGTATTCCACTGACATTTTATATAACAGTGAACAAAACACCTTACTGATGACCGTAAGAAGGCTGTGATGTCCATTTCTTCACCTACCAATCTTAAACAACTTCAAGCCTTTTTAGGCCTCGTCACTTACTGTCGGCAATGGATACCCAATGCTTCCAGTCTTATGCAAATGTTATATGCATCTTTCCAGGACATTTCTTCCACTGACAAACTCTCACCTGAAGCAGAAGACTGTTTTCGAACCCTAAAACAACTTATCATCGAAGTTCCTGCTCTGGTATTCCGGATTACTCACAACCTTTCAATCTCTTACTCTTCCGAACATCAAGGCCATGCTTCTGGTGTTTTGGCCTAGAAACATGGAGACAGTATGAGACCTCTTGGATACTACTCTTGCAAGTTAGATCCTGTGGCACAGACTGCCCCTACTTGCCTAAGAGCTGTTATTGCCGCACATGTCATCCTGGATAAGACTCAAGACATCATATTGGGCCATCCTGTTACTATCTTGGCTCCTCATGATCTTCAAGGGATCCTAAAACAATCCCAACAACCTTATCTCACTAAACAGCGTCATCTCCGTCTACAGTGCTCATTACTGATGCCTGAGAATGTCACCTTGAAGAGGTGTACTACTCTCAACTCAGCCACTCTGCTTCCTCTCTCAAGGGGGGAAGATGAAGATCAGATTGCCACAGATGAAGAACACACAGCTACAGATGATTATGATTGCCTTGAACAGATGGAGGCTGAAACCTCCCATCTTCCTACTGTCTCTGCATGCAAGTTGGACAACCCAGACTATGTCTTTTACACAGATGGATCCAGATATGCGGATGATCAAGGACGATTCCATACAGGATTTGCTGTGGTTACCTTGCAAGAAACCGTGAAGGCTGCATCTTTACCTTCAAGAATGTCAGCCCAAGAAGCTGAACTCTGGGCTTTAACAGAAGCTTGTAAGCTCGCTGAAGAAAAGACTGTGAACATATACGCTACCGTTCAAAAGTTTGGGGTCACCCAAACAATTTTGTGTTTTCTCTGAAAACTCATACTTTTATTTATCAAATGAGTTGCAAAATAATAGAAATTTAGTCCAGACATTGACAAGGTTAGAAATAATGATTTTTATTTGAAATAATTATTTTCTACTTCAAACTTTGCTTTCGTCAAAGAATACTCCCTTTGCAGCAATTACAGCCATGCAGACCTTTGGCATTCTAGCTGTTAATTTGCTGAGGTAATCTGGAGAAATTTCACCACATGCTTCCAGAAGCCCCTCCCACATGTTGGATAGGCTTGATGGCCACTTTTTGTGTACTTTACGGTCAAGCTGCTCCACAACAGCTCAATGGGGTTGAGATCTGGTGACTGCGCTGGCCACTCCATTACAGATAGTATACCAGCTGCCTGCTTTTTCCCTAAATAGTTCTTGCATAATATGGAGGTGTGCTTTGGGTCATTGTACTGTTGCAGGATCAAATTGGCTCCAATCAAGCGCTGTCCACAGGGTATGGCATGGCATTGCAAAATGGAGTCATAGCCTTCCTTATTCAAAATCCCTTTTACCTTGTACAAATCTCCCACTTTACCAGCACCAAAACAACCCATGACCATCACATTACCTCCACCATGCTTGACAGATAATAATCTTTATTAATAATAATCTTTATTTATATAGAGCCAACATATTCCGCAGCACTTTACAACGTAGAGGGTATAATAATAGACAAAAGACAGACATTACACAATAAAAGCTACTTACAGATGAGACACAAGGTGTGAGGGCCCTGCTCGCGAGAGCTTACAATCTATGAGGGTGTCGGGGGGAGACAACTGGGGAGAAGTACTGAATTTACAATGGTCCAGCCTTGTTTCATAAATATGGGGGGGTTTACATAATAATTGGGTGAACCTGCCACCATGACAGTACATCTATATACAGATAAGTGCCTGTGAGTGCCCTCGTGTAGGGAGTGACAAATGTGTGTGATAGAAAGTGTGGGTTAGTAATTAGGGGTTTTGGTAGGCCTGCCTAAGAAGATGTATTTTCAGGACACTCTTAAAACTATGAAGGCTGGGGTGGTGCCTGATGGTACATGGTAGGATGTTCCAGAGAATGGGTGCAGCACGTGCAAAATCTTGAAGACGGGCATGGGAGGTTCGGATGAATGTGGTCTGTAGTTTGATGTCCGTAGCTGAGCGGAGAGAGCGGGCAGGGTGGTAGACAGAGATGAGGGAGGAGATGTAGGGGGGTGCAGCGCTATGGAGAGCTTTATGGGTGAAAGTGATTAGTTTATGCTGTATTCTGTACTGGATGGGCAACCAGTGCAGTGACTGACACAGGGTAGAGGCATCCGCATAGCGGCTGGAGAGAAAAACAAGCCTGGCTGCTGCATTCAGGACAGATTGGAGAGGGGAGCGTTTGCAGAGTGGGAGACCGATAAGCAGGGAGTTACGGTAGTCAAGATGAGAAAGAATAAGAGAAACAATGAGGGTTTGAGTTGTTTCGATAGTGAGAAAAGGACAGATTCTGGAGATGTTCTTGAGGTGCAGGTGACAAGAGCGGGCAAGGGATTGGATATAAGGGGTGAAGGACAGATCAGAGTCTAGAATAACCACAAGACAGCGGGCCTGCTGCCTAGGTGTTATGGTGGTGCCACACCCTGAGAGAGAAAGAGCAGATGGGGGTTGGTTAGTAGATGGGGGAAAAAAAAGTTCAGTTTTAGTGAGGTTTAGTTGGAGATAGAGAGAGGACATGATGTCAAAGACAGCGGACAGACAGTCACTGGTGTTTTGTAGCAGGGCCGGAGTGAGTTCTCGGGAAGAGGTGTATAATTGGGTGTCATCAGCATAGAGATGGTACTGGAAGCCAAATCTACTGATGGTTTGGCCAATGGGGGCTGTATAGATTGATAAGAGGAGTGGACCAAGAACCGACCCCTGAGGGACCGCAACAGCAAGAGGGAGAGGAGAAGAAGTCAAACCTGCAAATGAGACACTGAAGGAGCGGTCAGAGAGGTAGGATGAGAACCAAGCAAGAGCAGTGTCCTGGAGGCCAATGGTGCTAAGCATGCTGAGGAGAACATGGTGATCAACAGTGTCAAATGCTGCAGAGAGATCCAGCAGAACCAACAATGAGTATTTACCCTGAGATTTAGCATTGTGGAAATCGTTAGAGACTTTAACTAGAGCAGTTTCTGTGGAGTGTAGGGAGCGGAAACCTGATTATAGAGTATCGAGAAGAGAATTATCAGAGAGATAGCGGATTAGGCGAGAGTAGACCAAGCGTTCCAGGAGTTTAGAGATGAAGGGCAGGTTAGAGACTGCTCGGTAGTTGGCAGCGCAGGATGGGTCCAGAGTGTGCTTTTTTAGTAAAGGGGTGATAGTAGCCTGTTTAAAGGAGGATGGGAAGATCCCAGTGGAGAGAGAGAGGTTACAGATAGCAGTAAGGTGAGAGAGGACAGCTGGAGAAATAGACTGGACAAGGTGGGAGGGAATGGGGTAACTAGAGCAGGTGGTGGGGCGTACAGACAAGAGAAGCCTGGATACTTCTTCCTCTGTCGTCGGGTCAAGGGCTGAGAGCAGACTAGAGGACATGTGGGGAGGTACAGGATGGGTTCTGCTTGGGTTTTGAGATGAGATGTTATGCCGGATACTGTCAATTATGTCTTTGAAGAGAGTGGCCATGACTACAGCACAGAGGTCAGTGACCGGGGCATGAGGCGGGGGTGAAAGGTGACAAACATGCGTTTTGTGTTGTTGTGTAGTGTGGAGATGAGGTAGTTGAAAAAAATTTTTTGCCGCAGTGAACGGCAGTGTGGTAAGTCCTGAGCATGAATTTATAGTGAAGAATGTCTGCAGATAGCTTTGACTTTCTCCACAGACACTCCGCACACCTGGAACAGCACTGCAGATGGAGAGTCTGAGGCGTGTGCCATGGCTGCGGGTGTCTGACTCTGGTAGTGCGGTGTGTGAGTGGTGCCAATATGTCCAGGGTGGATGAGAGCGTTTCATTGTAACATTTAACAGCCAGGTCAGGGCAGGAGAGGGAGGAGATTGAGGGCAGTGAGGACTGTATGGTGTCTGTGAGTTCCTGAGTGTTAATGGAGTGGATATTTCTGAATGGATGACGGGCAGGTGTGTCCAGAGAGGGCTGCGAAATATTGATAGTAAAAGAGATGAGGTTATGATCAGAGAGAGCATAAGGAGAATTAGTGAGGTTAGAAATTGATGAGAGACAGAAGACCAGATCAAGTGAGTTTCCATCCGTGTGGGTGGGAGAGTCTGTAAACTGTGAGAGGCCAAGAGAAGAGGTCAGTGAAAGAAACTGAGAGGCCGAAGAAGACATGGGGTCATCAATGGGGATGTTGAAATCACCTATGATGAGTGTGGGCATTTCAGAAGAGAGGAAATAAGGGAGCCAGGCGGCAAAATGATCCAGAAACTGGCGGGGAGAGCCGGGGGGTCTGTACACAACCGCGACTCTTAGAGAAAACTGCAGGAAGAGTCTGAGGGTGTGGACCTCAAAGGAAGGGAAAATGAGGGAGGGGACAGGAGGAATGACCTGGTAAGTGCAGTGTGGAGCGAGAAGTATGCCAACTCCTCCACCCGGCATCTTTTCAGTTGTTCTGCATCTCACAATTGTTCTTCTGTGTGATCCAAACACCTCACACTTTGATTCATCTGTCCATAACACTTTTTTACAATCGTCCTCTGTCCAATGTCTGTGTTCTTTAGCCCATGTTAATCTTTTCCTTTTATTAGCCAGTGTCAGATATGGCTTTTTCTTTGCTATACTGCCCTGAAGGCCAGCATCCCGGAGTCGCCTCTTCAATTCTCTTTCTACTCTGGTTAGAGCCTGTTTGTACTCTCTAATGAAGGGAGTAGTACACACCATTGTAGGAAATCTTCAATTTCTTTGCATCTTCTCACTTGGAATAGCTTTCATCTCTCTGCACAAGAATAGACTGTCGAGTTTCACATGAAAGTTCTCTTTTTCTGGCCAATTTGCGAGTTTAATCGAACCAACAAATGTAATGCTCCAGATTCTTAACTAGCTTAAAGGAACGTCAGTTTTATAGCTTCTTTAAATCAGCAAAACTGTTTTCAGTTGTGCTAACATACTTGCACAAGGGTTTTCAAGGGTGTTCAAAATACCCAATAGCTTTCTTATACAGTTAGCAAACACAATATACCATTAGAACACTGGAGTGATGGTTGTTGGAAATGGGCCTCTATACACCTATGTAGATATTGCATTAGCAACCAGACGTTTGCAGCTAGAATAGTCATTTACCACATTAACAATGTATAGAGTGCATTTCTGATTCATCTAATGTTAGCTTAATTGAAAAAAACTGTGCTTTTCTTTAAAAAATAAGGACATTTCTAAGTGACCCCAAACTTTTGAATGGTAGTGTACACCGACTCAGCCTACGTGTACGGAGTAGCCCATGACTTCGGCCTGAAGTAGGCCCTGCAAGGTTTCCAGACAGCTAGTGGAACGTCTATCAAGAATCAAGATGCTGTTCAGTACTTGATGCATGCTCTCCAATTGCCAGCTCAAGTGACTATTTTGAAAACTAAAGCTCATGGAAAAATAGAGACAGAAGAAGCAAGAGGCAAATATCACGCAGACCTGGCTGCAAAGGCTGCGGCTCTTCTCCCAGCGATTCGAGAGGAAGCAGGAGTGGCTGTATATGTGCTGACCAGAGCAGAGAAGACGAAACAAAAAGAAAGAAGAAGAAGAAGAAGAAGAGAGAGAAGAAAGAAGAAGAAGAGGAAGAAGAGAGAGAAGAAAGAAGAAGAAGAAGAAGAAGAAGAAGAAAGAAGAAGAAGAAGAAGAGAAGAATCAAGGACATGATGCACTGAATCCAGGTGTTAACCTGTTGAGACAATTTCAAACTCGAATAAGCCCGAAGGAAAGGAAAAGTTGGGAAGAAGAGGGGGCAGAGATACACCAAGATGGACTCTGGAGGAAAGATGATAAACTTTGTTTACCAAGGGCATTATATCCAGCTGTAGTACAATGGTCTCATGGTACTACCCACAGAGGAACAAATCAGATGATTTCTTCAATCAACAAGATATACCTAGCACCTGGAATCTCCACCACAGCAAGGAACTATGCTAGAAGTTGTAAAATATGCAATGCTTGTAACCCTGGAGGACTGGTACCAACACCAAAGAAGCATTTGGCTAAACCACTATATCCTTTCCAGCGGATCTAGATTGACCATATTGAATTACCCAAGAGTGGAAAGTACAAGTATGTTCTAGTGGTGGTGGATATGTTCTCAGGATGGCCTAAAGCCTACCCAGTCACCAATATGACTGCCTGAACAACTGTGAAGAAGTTGTTGACTGAATTAGTGTGCAGATTCGGGATCCCTGAGGTTATTGAATCTGATTAAGGACCTGCATTCACTGCAGAAGTAACCAGAGACATTTGGAAGTTAGTAGGAGCTGACCTCGACTTGCATATTTCCTACCATCCCGAGTCCAGCGGGAAAAGTGGAAAGGATGAATGCTACCCTGAAGAACAAAATTCTGAAAGCCAGCAAGGAAACATCTCTCCTTTGGCCTGAGATCTTACCCACTGCCCTCTACTCTGTCAGAAACACCCCTAAACAGCCCACTGGTCTCACACCTTATGAGATATTATTCGCAGGCTTGCCTAGATTGGGGAGGTACCATCCACAGCAGTTGAGTGCAGGGAATGATAACCTTGTAAAGTTTGTTATAAATCTGTGTGAGGAATTGAAACTAATCCATGCCATAGTGTTCTCCTCCATTCCAGATCCCGACTGATCAAAGCTACAACCTGGTGACTTCGTGTGGGTGCAGAAACATGTCAGAGATTCTCTGGAATCCAGATTTGAAGGACCATACCAAGAAAGTGATTACAGTGAAAACATTTATCCTTTTTTACATCTGTATTGTTTGGGTGTGTGTGTGTGTAGGAGCACAAGAAGTAGTTATCACCCACAAGGGGAGGGGATTGTGAGAGCAAAGTGTGAGGTTTCTTCAGGGGTGACCATTCTTAGTTTCCCAGACCTTAGAACCTCTTTAAGCTCTTATCCCGCCTATCTCATGGCAGGTCTTCGTGTTTAGAGAGCCAGCAGCTATCGGGGTCGAGAATAGCTCGAGAACATCTGACCAACACCCTCAGGCAGGGATCAAATTAGTTAGTTTACAGGTCATAGGGACAGATACCCCTCTCCCTATCCTTATCTAGTGTCCGAGAATTCTCCAGGAACAGATTCTAATGTTTAAAGGGGGGACCTTCAAGTTGATAATTTAAGGTAAAACATTAAAATCTGTTTAATCATTACGTCCTTTTGTTTAAACTGCTTTTGCTGCTTTTTTCCTGCTTTATTGCTATTACATCCTTATCGAAATATCAGATATTATCCACACAGCTTTACTTGGAAAGGATGCATGGCCTGCCTCAGCAAGAAGTCATATCGATATCTTGCTCTCTCGGACGATATAGAGAGAAGTTCAGGAATGTTCCTTATCAACTAATACCTAGCAACATTGCGTATATGCATGAGGTCTTCAATTAGCCAATGATAGAATAATCATGTGATTCAAATTTATATCAAAAATTGTACCTTGCCCTGATTAAATGCAGATGCTATACATCACCAATCTGCGTGTAATTTCTCAGCTCAAGCTGTCGACAGCTGAAATCATACAATTTGGAGAGGACCTATAATTGGACAAGGAGTAGAACGGAAAAGATAATTCTACGCCTAATTACGATTCTGACATTTATACTTGGAAAACAGGTACATAAATGACTGGCACAGTAAAAAAGTACATTGTAAACCGTATCGCACATTCCAATTAAAAACAATAAGACACTGTTGTTACATTTCGATGTGTATTTTGGTGCATAAAATGCACATCTTATGCACCAAAATATGTGTCTGGAAATGCTGTATGAATATACGTTTCTGGCGGAGAGTTTTTTAGATAAAACCAAAGTAAAATGGTAGTGGAATTCATTATATATTTGACTGCTACAAGAGCCTTTGAATTACTATCAACAAACAGCTTCTAAATTCCATCAGTGATTCACCACCATATTTGGCGGTGTCTCTGAGGGTAGTGTGATCAGAGACTAACATAGCTTAAAGAGCTTTAGGCTAGGTGCACGCCATGATTCTATCTTTCATTTAGCCTACTCTTTAGTCCATATATATTAAACAAATGCCTCTGATGGATGACAAGAAATGGCATTTGTCAATTATAGGGTCCTATCATAGAAAAACATCTACATTTAACATATACATTCTTTTCTGAATGCTGTTATATAGAATAGCTTCTGCGCTATTCCATACTTTATTTTTTTCCTGCATACAGACGTATACTGGTTAAAAGGATATACTTTTGGCGCCTGCCAGGCCATTTAATCCAATGGATACATTTTGTGTATACGTCTGGAGCTCTGCCTGCAAACATGCAAATGGCAGGTGTCACGCATGAGCTGCCACTGGCTGACATTAAAATTACACAATTACACAGGGGAGTGCTCCTGTCCGCTTGGATCATCAAAAAATCGTTAATGGCCTTTCTCTGTTCATACAGTCGGTCTAACATATAGAGGCTGGAATTCCAATGGGTGGAAACATCGCATATCAGCCTATGTTGGGGGAGGCCATCCTGCCGCTGCAGCTCAAGGAGGGTGTGCTTGGCTTTGTAAGAATGGATGAAGTGCATGCACAGTTTCCTGGCCATTATTAGAATGTCTTGCAGATGGGTGGAAGACTTCAGGAACCTTTTGACAACAAGATTGAACACGTGCGCCATGAATGGCGCATGGGTCAGCCCTCTTCGGTGCAGCGCGGACACCATGGTTCCGATTTGCAGTTGTTGCAGAGAAAACCACACATTCATTTCTTGTTGCATCATGCAGAGCAGTTTCTCCCCTGTGTGGCTTCTTTCTCCCAGGCAAACCAGGTGTAGAACTGCGTGACACCGCCGTGCCCTGCACATGTGTTATGATGGAGCAGCACTTAGACTTGTGGAGGCTGAGGTGGTGGTGGAGGAGGAGGCGGACATTGGTGCAGGAACAGCAGTTTGACAACGTGGAGGAGAAAGCGGCGTCTCCTGTCCAAGTTGCTGGTGTGGCTGGGCAGGAAGAAAATAAAAGGGCCATAAAAGACATGTACTGTCCCTGACCGTAGTTACAGCTCCACATGTCCGCGCTGCCGTGCACCTTGGAAGACACCGATAGGCTCAAGGACTGGCCCACCTTCTGTTTTTACATATCTGTGCAGGGCTGGTACTCCTTTTTTTTAAAAGAAATTATGGATTGGGAGTCTCCATCTCGGCTCGGCATAAGCCGTTAGTTCTCTGTACGGTGCAGAGTCCACCACCTGGAAAGGGAGGAAAAGCAGTACCACCAACTTGGATAGGAGCACGGTCAATTTTTTGCACCTTTGGGGTTTGGGGGGAACATAATGCGTCTCTTGGCAAACGCCTCGGGAAAAGGGTTAAAAGTGGAAAACAAACAGCTCCCTTTGGGAGGGGGTGGTGGAGCCTTGATTTGGGTGAAATGGCATGCGTAGCGCTGGGGGCTGCTGCCTTGGGTTTCTGCGGAGGAAAGGACCACCAAAATCTAGACACGTTTTATTTCCCCAAACCCCAAATGGGTGAAGCTTCAGTTTTTGACACAGGCCGTGGGGGGCCAACAATTTCTCCCCGGGGGGCCACCCTTCACTTTTTGCCCCACAAAAATTCTACATTTTTCACATATTTTTAGCTCCTCGGTGTCCCCCAAAAAAAAAAATCCACACCGCCGATAGGGGGATTTTAACCCCCAACGCTCCGCACTGAGTGACTACTACTGCCCGCTGCCATGAGAGACCCTGTGCCCCCCAAATTTCTTGGACCGCAAAGAGGGTTTTTTTACCCCATGGTCTTTGGTTTTCCCCCAAACCCCGCACTTTCTGCCAACCCGCTGACTCCCTGGTCCCCACTACCGCCTTGCTGGCTGCGCCACTGCCTTACACCAAGCTGACACCCTCTTCTCCCGACGATGATGAAGAAGGGCCCCTTTCTGCACCCGGCCCACCCCTGCGATCCCCTTTCATTTTGCATCGGGTTTGTGTTTGCCCCCTCACAGCTATTTCTCCCAAAGGTCTCATATGCAGAAACCCCGACTACTTTTCAACAAAACCCCCATGCCCCCTCTCCACATCACTACTTTTCCCCCCTACTGCAAAAAGCAGCGGATTCTGCCCCCCCTCTTCGCGCCAAATAGCTCGGCGTCCTCCCAAAAATTTTGGTTTTTTTTCTGTATAGTGGGCTGGGGGCCCCAAACCCCCATAGGCGATCTCTGGCTTTAAGGGGAAAGGAAACCCCGGGGCAGAGGCGGGTTTTAGGACAGGGGGGGGCGCTGACCCCTCCTGGGGCCCTGCCAACAAGGGTTTTTTCTGACTTCCCACTGACTCTTGGCTGATTGTAGATGTTTATCAGGGAGGAAAAAGGATGACCTAGGCAACCAATCAAGAACCCTTTTGGGGTTTCTTTGGTTTAAACACAAAGGCCGCTAGATGACACCCGCATTTTTGGTCTCCCGGTCCACCTGCTGCGGCATCCCCCCTTCTGTGGGGTGTTTACCTTTTTCCTTCCCCAAAGAACGTTTTTGTGCCCCTGCCACTCCATGTGGGAAGGCCTGCCACCCCCCTGTCTGACATACTTTTGATCAAAAAAATTTAAAATTTAAACCCTTTGGGTATGAAGTACCGTACAGAAAAACCAGAAAATAATTTTGGTGTATATTTGGGAAAAAAATAAAAAAAAACACCATGTATTTTTGTCCAAATTTCACCACAAATTTAAGAGGGTTTAAAATTTAAACCCGGGGTTTTGAAATATCGTACAAACAACCCCAAAAGGGAATTTAGGCGGGATTATGAAACCCAAAAAAAGCAGAAACCCTGTAAATTTAATCCAATTTCCCCACAATCAAGAGTTTTAAAATTTAAACCTTGTGGGTTTTAAAATCATACAGAACCCCCAAAGTAATTTAGGCATATATAGGAAACCCAAAAAAACAGACACCCCGGGTTTTTTTTCCAAATTACCCCCAAAAAGAGGGGTTTAAAAAAAAAAACCTTTGGGAAAGAAATAACCTACGGGAAAAAACCCGATGTAATTTTAGGGGTTTTATGGGGCAAAAAAAAAAGACACCCTGTAGTTTATCCCAAAAAAAAAACCCCACAATCAAGAAGTTAAAATTTAAACCTTTTTGTATGAATATCGACAGAACAAAACCCATGTAAAATTTTGGCATATATGGACCCAAAAAAAAACAACCCCTTTTTTTTAAATCCAAAATTACCCCACAAACAAAAGTTAAATTTAAACCCCCTTTTGGGGAAAGAAATATCTACAAACCCCCAGATTTTAATTTTTGGGTATATAGGACCAAAAAAAACAGACAACCCCGGGATTTTAGTTCAAATTACCCCACAATTTAAGAAATTTTAAAATTTAAGGGCCCTTTTTGTATGAAAAATCTTACAGAACAACCCTATTTAATTTAGGCGAAATAGGACCCCAAAAAAAACATACACCCTGTATTTTTTCCAAATTACCCCCCCAATCAAGAAATTTTAAAATTTAAACCTTTTGTATTAAATATCGTAAAAGAACCCAAACCCGATGTAATTTTGGGGACCCCCTTTTTTTTAATCCCAAAATTTCCCCCCCAAAAGAAAGGTTTTTAAATTTAAACCTTCGGGATGGGAAAACCCCTACAGAAAAAAACCCAAAGTAATTTTGGGGTATATGGGGAAAAAATAAAAAAAACAAAACCCCGTATTTTGTGTAAATTAACCCTAAACAAGGGGGTTTAAAATTTAAAGGGGGTTTGCCCCATGTAATGTTTACGTTTGGGCCCCAAAATGGGGATTTATCACTTTTCTAAATAAAATTTTCATTTAAAAAAAAATGAAGCCCTGAAGTACAGCATTGGGAAGTCCCCCTTAATTTCCCAAAAGTTTTTCATTAACATTACCAGGGGCTGACAGGAGCTGATCGGCCCCTGCTTTGGGGTGTTTGCACTTCTTATCTGATGACAGGGGAACAAGAAACCCCTTGCAAGGGACTGGGGGAAACGTGGGAGTGGGATGAAAATCCTTTTTCTGCTGTTTACAGAACCCTGGGTTTTAAATTTTATAATTTGAGTAAATTTGTACCCCCATCCCTGCTTACTGGCTCTGTGCCAGCCCCCCCCCACCCCTTCCCCGTGACCTGCCTCCTTTGTTTTTTCTTTTCTTTTGAGGGAGAAAATAGGTAAAAGGGAAATCACGTCTTTTGGGAAAACCCCTTTTACCTTGTGTATGAAAAATCATACAGGGAAAAAAACCCCGATGTAATTTTAGGGCCCTATATGGGACAGGAATTTCCCCCCACCCTGGACTTTAGGGAGAATACCTCACAAACTAAGACCCAAAAAAAAACCTGGGTTTAAGGGAAAAAAAATGTGCAAATGACCCCACACATTTTGGGTGGCCTTTTTTCCCTTCCCCCCCTTTATAAAACGAGTTTTGGGTTTTTAAAAAAGTTCAATAAAATGGGAGCCCGCAGCAGGGAAAATTCCCCCTGACAGGACCCAAGTGAGAAAAGTGAGAATTTAAATGGGGGTTCCCTTTTTTAAAAGGCTGTGATGCACAGAACCCCTGGGGCCGCTGAAATTTGGGTTTTAAAGTTTTGCACATGTCAATTGGGGGGTGGTTCCCCTTTCCCCCCCCAAGATCTTTTTCCCATTTTCCCCGCCATGTGCTCCCGGGCCCTTTTTAACCCCCCCCAAAAAAAACCTTTTTTTCCCCCCCAAGTACCATAAAATTCGGGTTCGTGCAGAACCCAAGTATTCCCCGAAATTTTTTTTCCTTAAAAAGAATTTCCCCTTCATTAAATCGATTCCCCCCCCTCTCTACCTACAACCCACAATAACCCTGCTGCCACAAACAAGTCTACCCCTCAACTTCTGTCTTTCTTTCTTCTATGTAGATTGTAAGCCTTCGCAGACATGCATTTTGGCAAATTCCACTATCACTTTTTATGATTTGCTTTCAACAGTAGTTTACTCCTCGGTTGTCCCCATCAGAAACTTTAGAAAAGACAGGATAATATTTAAATCACCCTAGTACCTTGACTTTGGGGTTCACTGCTAATCTGTTTGGAGGTTGTTCTGGGCATTTTGGTTACCACTAGTATTATCTGTCTCTTCAATTTGTCATCAATTTCCCTCTTATGGGAAGTCCCATAAACCTAAGGGTTATTCCCATTTCAATGATTAGCTTTATGTCATGTTCTAAGGGGGGTAGAACCCCGGTAATGTGGGGATCCTCTGTACACCATGGGCAAAGACGATATGTGGGGCCCACCAGGAAGTAATTCTATGGGGCCCCCCGCCCCAAGCCCCTCAAGCCCAAAAGACTTTGCACAGGAAACCATCAGTCGTCACTCCTAGGCTCCCCATGGGAAGCTGATGTACAGGAAAAGGGGACACGATACTGCAAGGTGACTGGATGGGCGGGAAGCTGTAGATGGGTAGCAGGTCCTAGGCAGGTAGGGGAATGGTACAGTGGCAAATAATCAGCAGTAGTGCAGATAGCAACTTCTGCAACGGCAGGAACAAACAGTAAAAATAGTACTAGGAACAAACAGGGTTAAAGCAAGTAAACAGCAGTCATGCAGCAAACGGGGGTCAAGCTCTATGAGGAACAACGAGCCGACCCTGAGACAGTAGCAGGAAATTCCTTTTAACACAGGTGGTCACTAGTGATGAGTGATTGTATCAACTATCGTTATCGATTCGATAGTCGATATCGAAAATTATCATGACGATATCCGATAGTCGATAACAGATTATCCCCGATGACCATTAAAGTCTATGGGAGAGGAACAACAGCTTCATTCTTACACCCAAACAGGGGTGGAGAAGCTGGAATTAACACCCACAACAGTAACTGGATATGTGCTACATCTTACGCAACACAATTAGGCAACACGAGTCACCGAAAAAAAACTGACAGACTATTCACTATCCCAGTCCTGTACCACAGAAAGACCCTTTAAACCTGCTGACCCACAAAATTAAAAAGTGTAAGAAGGCAGTTTTATTTGAAACCCTCATTTACTTGAACTGGACATTAACTATCCCTGTCCTGGACCGCAGCAGACCTTAAACCTGTCAGACCCACAGATTAAAAGTGCTGGAAAAAGGAGTCCCTTTGAACCACCATTTTAGTTGAAAATGGACATTGACTATACCTGTCCTGTACCACAGCATGACCCTCAACCGCATGACCCCCAGATTAAAAAGTGACGGAAAAAGGATCTTTGAACCTACCATTTTAGTTGAACTGGACATTGACTATACCTGTCCTGGACCGCAGTATGACCATTAAACCTGTCTGACCCACAGATTAAAAAGTGCCAGAAAAAGGAGTCTTTCAACCATCATTTTAGTTGAACAGGACATTGACTATTCCTGTCCTGGACCGCAGCATGACCCTCAAACCTGCATGACCCACAGATTAAAAAGTGCCGGAAGAAAGTAGTCTTAGAAGCCGTATTTTAGTGAAATGGAAATTGACTATCCATATCCTGTAGCCCAGCATGACCCAAAAACCCGCACAGGTGCCCTTATGGACCATCAGCAGAAAATTTCACAATAAGAAATAAACGATATTAAAAACAACTCGTTTTCGAATACTGCTGCTGCTAGAGCTACTTGCCATTCTACTGGTGACATTGTTCCACCGTGACATTAGAATGTGAAGCAAAATGAAACAGATGTCCCCAGTAGGTCAACGAGGCCTGTCTAAAATCCTGCATTCTACTGTCAAGTGGGTTGAAGAAAATTACTGATCAAGGCAGGTGAGGCTGTAAACGTGGATCACGCAGGTTCAGCTAGCAGGGCCAGAGTGGCCGTGACTGGGAGTACGAGGAGGTAAGACTGCTGGATGCAGATTGCATTAACCATTAACCACTGAAGAACAGATTGGCGACACTGTTCGTTACTGAGATTCACAGGGCACCGACCCAGCGATGACAGGCCTGACAGTCCTGCAACCGAAGATCCGCTGGCTTGCGTGTTGTCACCAGCACTGGAAGGAGCACCTTTTCTCGTACCTCCTTATACGGATAAGAAAAGGTGGTTTTTGCACCAATGAAATACACAAACAGTTACTAGAACATTTCTGTATCTAAATTTAAGTGCATTTGAAAAAAACTGGGACGCACAAAATAAAAGGTACAATTTCACCTCAGGTGCGAGGTGTGCTGACCAAAAAGTGGTAAAAAAAATGCCATTTCAATGCAGGTTCAAAGCAGAGTCTGGGCTGCACAATATACACCCTCCTTTCCAAAGCCTGTCTGTCTGTTTCCGCCCCCCCACCCCCACCCCTCCGCGGCTGTACAGCGCTAGATGCTTCCTTAAAAGTCTGTGTCTAACTAAATAAGAACTGAAATTCTCTAATCTAACTATATTCTAATGTTCACAGCTAAAAGCATTGTTGTCTGTGTAACGATCTGGAAGTGGATCCTCTGGACCACTGCAGGCGATAGTGGAAGCCCACACCATGGAGCGGAGTCTAAGTAGGTCCCGGTATTCACCAGAGCCCGCCGCAAAGCGGGATGGACTTGCTGCGGCGGTAGTCTACCAGGTCGCTTGCGCTGGCGGGACTTTCCTGCGGTGGCGGCCAAGGGTAGGCAAGGTACAGATTCGACAAGCAGGCTCGTAGTCAGGGACAGGCAGAGGTCAGGGCAGGCGGCAGAGGTTCTTGAACGTGGACAGGCAGAAGGTCAGGGCAGGCGGCAAGATTCGTGGTCGGTAAACGTAAGCAAGGTTCGGTACATGGTAGGCAAGACAAGACTCTTAGGAACGCTTTCTTGTTAGGCATGAGCACTAAGGATCCGGCAAGGCTGCCAGGAAGGGGCCAGACATAAATAGGAACAGTGCCCGGCAATAACCAATTACCGGCGCACTGTCCCTTTAAATTTCAAGCTGCCGACACGCGCGCGCCCTAGGAGCGGAGCCACGTGCTGCGGGACGGAGACAGGCTGAGCAGGAGCGTGGCCGGGTAAGTGAACGCTGGCAGGGACAGGGTGGTGAGCGGACCCCGAACCCGACGTGCGGGACGGGGCTCCGCTAGGTGTCGGAGCACGGATGCGCCTGTGACCCGGGACAAGGGTCGCAGGAGCATCCGTGACAGTCTGTATGAATAAAGAGAAAAACTGTGTCTCTGATCTGAGCGGTATTGAGAGACACACAGCACACGTCTTGCTCTAATGTTAGACACTGAAAAACTGATGCCGAACAGGAATGGTCTATGCAAAATGAGGTCATGTGATTTTTCCAGCCAATGACAACCATACACATCACAGTCATGACGTCGCACACCCAGCTCACCCTGCTCTATGCTCTAAGCTGATTTGCTTGCCGCCAAAATAACAGGAAGCGCCGAAAATGGCGCAATAGTAATAGATTATCTGTCAGATTGTCACCTAAAATATCGCGTGATTGGAAATTTCCGATCAGCCTAAAAATCGTGCCGATTTCAACTTTGTCGATTATATTCGCTCATCCTTAGTTGTCACAGATCATTCGACAGGTAATTAGCATACTAGCATATATCAGTGCACTGCCGCACACGCAGAGGAAGCAATAGAGAACGGATAAAAAGCAGTATCAGGGACCCGGGCAGGAGCGAGGACATGTGAGTTCATGCTGAGTGCCAAAGCTGCAATAGCAGGGTCATGAGAGACAACAGATACCCGGCCATGCCCACGGTCCGCAACAGGAGCCACAGCATGGATCGGGTGCACAACAGGGGGGCAAAACAGAGGCATGGGCATGTGGTGCAATCCGTGATGGTACCTCCCCCACAGGCTAGCTGTATACCCCAAAAAGAAACCTGGGATAACCACCTCCTCCTTGGTATACCTAGAACTGTCTTAAGAAGAGAGGTCTAGCCAGTCCCGGTCAACTTCTTGGACTTGGGGGACTGGAACAGCAGAAATGGCAGGCAGTGCAAGAATGGGGCGGGAATCCGAGATGACTTGAGTCCTGAGTATCTTCCTGGACAACAGAATCCACCACTGGAATAACATAAGCAATGGGCAGGGAAATGGGTGGGCGGTATTGCACCAGATGGGCAGTAAGAATGGCATTGCTCGCCCCTCTGGATAACTTCACCTGTTTTCCAATCCAAAGATGGACCGTTAAGCTGGAGCCATGGAAGACCAAGCAGAGGAAATAGGCAGGACATAGAAAGAAATTTCCTCCATTGTATGGTCAGTTCATTTTGTCATGATCTAATGGGGTAGAAAGCCGTGTAATGGTGTGGACCCTCTGATCACCACGGACAGATTGTATATGTAGAGACCATGCCAGGAAGTGGAGTCTAAGTGGCCCCTTGTCTTCACCGGAGCCCACTGCAAAGCCGAAAGGACTTTGCTGCGGGGAACCCCCAGGTCACAACCCCTGATGTGGCTACCCGCAGTGACAGCTGATGTGTAAGAGAAGGGACACCGGATACTAGCAGGGGTGACTGGACACGGCAGGTATAACCATAGACGGGTAGCAGGTCCCAGGCAGGTAGCGGAATGGTACAGAGGCAAATGATCAGCAGTAGTGACCTAGCAACTAGTGCAATGGCAGGTACAACATTAGAAACGGTACTAGGAACACACAGGGTTAATGCAGGTAAGCAACAGTCATGCAGAAAATAGGGTTCAAGCTTTATGAGGCACATCAACAAAATGACCATGAGGCAGGGGCAGGAAGTTCATTTAACACAGGAGGTCAAAGGCAATTAGTGTACTGTCCCTTTAAATATCAGTGCACTGCCATGTGTGCATGCAGAGGAAGCCAGAGATGACAAATACGCACAGGATATATTACCAAATATATTGCTGTTTTGATTTTGCTTCACTCCAAATTTAGTAGCAAATCTCATCTTCAGCTTTTGTACACAAGCTTCCCTAGTTACCAGCCACCTCTCTCTACTTTAACAGGCTGCATCAGTGGTGGATCCTGCAAGCACCAGGGAGCACAGTCAGCCCTCGGAACCTAGAGTAGCCCCAGGGCTGACTGTGTAAGAAGCCAGAGATCAGGACAGACTGTTTGCTGTTCTCATCGCTGCCTGTGTCAAACTGACACAGATTATAATGTATGATGTAATGTATACTTATAAGAATATGCTAATACATTACTAAGTATAAAAAAAATTTGTAAAACTGTTTTTTATTAATTTTTTTTTCTACACTTTTTTTTGTTTTTTACTTTTTAAAAAAAAAATCCCAGTGGATTTAAATCAAAAAGAAAAAAAAAGAAAAAAAAGTGTAGAGAAAAATAAATAAAAATAAAATGATTTAATAAAAAATTGTGCATACATTACACATAAAAATACCCTACACAAATTAGGTATCCACACAACCGTAATAAACTGTAGAATTAATCTAACAAGTTATTAAGTGTGAAGTGTTAATGATTTTAGAAAAAAAAAAAGTGAAAAAAACTGAAATTCTGCAGTAATTTATAAGTGAACTTAAACTATTCCCCCAAAAAGTACAACTTGTCCCAAATAAAATGAGGCCTCATACAACTGCGTCATTGAAGAAATAAAGTTACGACTGTTGGAACGCATGGAGACAAAAAAGAAAAAAAATATGCTGGTCATTAAGTACATTTCAGGCGTTCGGCTTAAGGGGTTAAAACTAGTGATGAGCAATTCGGCCAATAATATGATTTGAGTAGATTCCAGATTTTATGGAATCATCACCCGATGTTCGCTCTTCGATTGCGATTAATCTCCGATTCCCATTAAAGTCAAGTGAGGTGAAGCTGGAATTATCATTACTATTTTAAAAAAACTTTTTAACCAATGCTGCTGCTGCTGCTGATACGGCTACTTGCCATTCTATTGCTGTGAGGTTTCTGACGTTCCACAGTGACATAGAACGTGAAGAAGACGCAATAGATGTCTCCAGTTGGTCAATGAGCCCTGTCTCAAATTCTACTGTCAAGTGGGTTGAAGGAAATTGCTGACTTTTGATTTGGAAAGTAGATCAAGAAGCGTGGCCACCCATTAACCGATGTTCAATTTGATTGTCTTGAGGCATGTGAAATTTTAAATCAGTATTTTTTCAATACGACCTTTAGCATTGGTGTCTTTTACAGTCACCTGACCACCAAACCAGCAAAAATGCGGTTACTGACCATCAGAATAAAAATCACCTGAAGAAATTATTTCAAAAATGAGTTTTCTGAATAGGGCATTGAGCTTTGTTTTTTTTAAATCTAATTTATACCACTATGCTATTTTTACAGTGACTGTCACTTAGCATATTTTTTTGTAACTGACATTCGTTTACGGAATTTATTTAGGGAAGTGTTATTTATAGTTTTACATCATTTTCATTTTGCTTTGTTTCCAAGTGTGATAAAATACAACATTCACCCCTCCCTGCAGTTTAAAAAGTATTTTTTACACATGTAGAGGTGTTAATTCATTTGCACACCCCATAAGTAATAAAAATGTCCTAATCATCCCCAAAACACTTCTTAGTTGAGAAGACATTTGCCCTCCTGGCTTCTGAGAGTGATTCGGCCAATTAATTCATTGGTTTCACTCTTCCTCCAAATCCTTCTTCAGTGATTAGGGACAGACTCCCCTGGAGATCAGATGATGAGACCCCATAGTGACTCCAGCCCCAGAAAATTTAAAACCTCAAACTTTGCAATTTGTGTCCAGCCCTGGAGCCCTTTTTGACACTACATAATCTTAAAGAAATTTACTTTTTCAAAATCTTTTTTTTAGACACATTTGAAGCTCTCCTGATTCTCCCTAACGGTAAGAGCCATGGCTGCCATCAGTCCTCTATTAACCATTTCTATTAACCTGTCTCAAATTCCTGCATTCTACTGTCTAATGAAGTGGGTTGAAGGAAATTGCTCACTTTTGATTTGGATCGTGGATCAAGGAGGGTGGACACCCAGTAATCCCGTCTCCTAAAACTAAACGTGGAGAAAACTGAATTGATTATCTTCCCACCATCCCACTCCATCCCTCCACCTGATCTCTCTATCACTGTTAATGGCTACACTCTCTCACCAGCACCACAGGTCCGCTGCCTTGGGATAATCTTTGACTCCAATCTGTCCTTCAAACCGCACATCCATACCCTCACCTCTGCCTGTCACCTCCACCTAAAAAATATTTCCCGAATCCGCTCATTTCTTAACTCTGAAAGCACAAAAATGCTGGTCCATGCCCTCGTCATCTCCCGCCTCGACTACTGCAACATCCTTCTCTGTGGCCTCCCAGCTAGCACCCTCGCTCCCCTCCAAACCATCCTTAACTCTGCTGCCCGTCTTATCCACCTCTCTCCTCGCTACTCCCCTGCCTCTCCCCTCTGCCGATCCCTTCACTGGCTTCCCATTGCCCAGCGAATCCAGTTCAAGCTAGCAACTTTGACCTACAAGGCTCTACATAACCTCTCCCCTTCATATATCTCTGCCTTAATCTCTAAATACCTCCCCTCACGCAACCTCCGCTCCTCACAGGACCTTCTCCTCTGCTCTCCTCTTATCACCTCCTCACATAACCGTCTCCAAGACTTCTCTCGTGCTTCCCCCACAATTTGGAACTCACTGCCCCAACACCTCAGACTCTCCCCCTCTCTCACCGGCTTCAAACTTAACCTGAAAACCTACCTCTTCAGGATTGCCTATAACCAACATTAACCGTGTTGCACTCCTCTGTCCACAAACATGTTCTGCCCCTCCCTTCTGTCTCTTCACCCTTCCCTGTAGACTGTAAGCCCTCGCAGGTGGGGACCTCTCTCCCTCTGTACCATTGTTAATCATTTTATTTCACTTTGAAATTTGTCTGACCAATGTTATTTATGTACCCGTCTGAAATGTACAGCACCCTGGAATCAAGGGCGTTCCAAAATAAATGATAATAATAATTGCCTTGACGCATGTTAAATTTGAAATCAGTATGTGAAATAAGCTTTTTTTCAATACGACCATTATTATTGGTATCTTTTGCAGTGACCTGACCACCAAACATTCAAAAATGCCCTACTGACCATCAGAATAAAAATTTCCAGAAGAAATGATTATTTTAAACACGACTTTTCTAAATGGGACATTGAGTACCGCTGTCTTTTAACCCCTTAACGACACTGGACGTTTGAGTGCATCCCAGAGTCGCTAAGGGGCTTTGCGGCGGATTTGTTCCGTGACCCTGCGGGGTGTCGGCGCTGTGCACCATTTTTCACTGTGATCGGAGTCGATCCTATCACTGAACATGGCAGCGGGAAGCGTTGTGAAGTCCTCCATCGCTGCCATGTTCTCGTTTGCCCCACTTCCGGCTCCAGGCAGGAAGTGGGGAAACCACCATCTTGGTACAACCTAATGCATTGTCTATGCAATGCATTAAGCTGTATTAATCATCACGCCCCCTAGTAGTGAAGCGCCCTAGTGGGACTCAATGTTAAAGTGAAAAAAATAAATAAATAAAGTTTTACAGTATAAAAAATAAAAATAAAACACCCCCCTTTCGCCATTTTACAAATAAAAAAGATAAAGTAATAAAAAAGTTACACATATTTGATATCACCACGTCCGAAAAAGTCCGATCTATAAAAATATAACATCATTTATCCCGTACGCTGAACACCAGAGAAGAAAATAAATTCCAAACGCCAAAATTGCGTTTTTTGGTCATTTCACGTAACATAAAAATTGGAATAAAAGTGTTTAAAAAAGTGGCATGAGTTCCAAACTGCTAGCAATAAAAAGTACACTTCAGCCTGCAAAAAATGTCCCTCACTGACGTCCATAGGTGTTAGTACAAAAAAAGTTATTGGTCGCTCAAAATGGCGCCATGGCGCAAATTTCAAAGATAGAAAATGTTTGGAATTTTTTTACAGTACCAAAACATAACGGAAACCCTACATGTTTGGTATTGGTGGATACGTATCAACCATTACAGATATACATTATATTTACCGAAGATTGAATGCCATAAAAGCAAAAAACCCGCAAACATGGCGAAAGTACGTTTTTTTCACAATTTGTCCCACTTGGAATTTTTTTGTGGTTTCCCAGTATATTCTATATAAAGTGAATAACACCATTAGAAAGTACATCTTGTCCCGCAAAATAAAAGCCCTCATAGGTCTATGTAGGTGGAAAAATAAAAATGTTATGGCTCTGGGAACGCGAGGAGGGAAAAGCGAATGTGTCAACAAAAAAAAAAATCGCAAGGTCCTTAACCCTTTAACACAAACAAAAAAATAATTTTATTCTTCATTTTTTTCCTTCTTGCCTTCCAAAAGCCATAACATTTTTATTTTTCTACCTACATAGACATATGAGGGCTTTTTTTGCGGGACAAGATGTACTTTCCAGTGGTGTTATTCATATTACTATAGAATATACTGGGGAACGGCAAAAAAATTCTAAGTGGGTCAAAATGTGAAAAAAAATGTACTTGCGCCATGTTTGCGGGAGTTTTGTTTTTATGACGTTCAACTTTCGGTATAAATGATGTGTTATCTGTATTCTACAGGTTGATACACATCTGGCAATACCAAACATGTAAGGTTTCCGTTATGTTTTGGTGGCATAAAAAAATTCCAAACATTTTTCATATTTGAAATTTGCACCGCTGCACTATTTTGTGTGACCAATAACTTTTTTGTACTAACACCGACGGACGTCAGTGAGGAGGCATTTTTTGCGGGCTGAAGCGTACTTTTTATTGCTAGCAGTTTGGAATGCATGTGACTTTTTTGATCACTATTATTCCAATTTTTATAGGACATGAAATGACCAAAAAAAATGCAATTTTGGCGTTTGGAATTTTTTTTCTTCTACGATGTTCAGCGTACGGGATAAATGATGTTATATTTTTATAGATCGGACTTTTTCGGACGCAGTGATATCAAATACAGGCAGTCCCCAACATACACCGTTCCGACTTACATCTGTCCCCTAGTTACAAACGGAAACTTATAGGGCATGCTGGCACTTGTAGTTCCATATTCCACCGCAAATAATCACGGTGGAATGACAAGTTTCAGCATGCCAGAGCAGCACATGAGGTAAAAATGAGATGAAATCTTAACAGGGGCACAGACAGCAAAGCAGATGTAAAAACCCTTCCCTGTACTATCAGAAACAAAAAAAAACAAACAAACTTGTGTTGGAGTTACATTTAATAAATATACCTGTTCCGACTTACATACAAATTCAACTTAAGAACAAACCTACAGTCCCTATCTTGTACGTAACCCGGGGACTGCCTGTATGTGTAACTTTTTTTTATTATTTTGTTGTTTTTATTTGTAAAATGGTGAAAGGGGGGTGATTTGAACTTTTAATACTTTTATACTTTTTTTACACTTTAAAACTTTATTTATTTTTTTTTTTTACTTTAACATTGAGTCCCCTATAGTGCTTAACCACTAGGGGGCGCGATCATTAATACAGTCTAATGCATTGTCTATGCAATGCATTAGGCTGTACCAAGATGGCGTTTTCCTCACTTCCTGTTTCGGGCCGAGAACATGGCAGCGATCAGAGCCTTCACAAGGCTCCCAGTTGCCATGTTTGCCCAGCGGGACTCAGCAATCTTATCGCCAGGGGCGTTGCTAGGATCCCAAAACATCCGGGGCCAGGGCCCTTTGGCTATGTTCACACGGCTTATTGCGGCGTGTATGGTACACACCGCAATACGCTGTGTGTTTTGGAATCACGCGCTGATCAGCGAGAATTCCCAAATCACAGGGTGCCGGCCCCATAGACAGGCATTGTTCGCGGTGCGTATTCGCCGCTAACAAATTACATGTCAATTTTCCCCCTGTGCATACAATACGACATGTAATCCATAGCTCTCTAGGAGAGCTATGAATTACCGTAATTGCGGTGGGCATGTCGGGCGTATTGAAGCGCAAATACGCAGAGAAATGCACCCCGCAATTTACGCAGTGTGAACATCCACTCAGTCTGGCTGCATCAGCTAAAACATACAGGACCCTGACAAATTACAGGTATAAAAAATTTATATTCAACCATAATTCATCATCATTAGGTTGTAGTTTACATCTCTACGGGACACAATGGGCAGGATTATGTTTTAGTAATGTGAATGTGGCAATATTGTGGATATGTGTGTATATACAGTACATACACATATATGCAGTACTTAAACATTTACATACAAATATACATACACACACATATACATACACACATATACAAATACACACATATATACAAACACATACATTCACACATACATGCATTCACACATACACATACATACACACACATACACACACATACTCTTAGAGTGTAAGCCCTCACGGGCAGGGACCTCTCTCCTTCTGTACCAGTTGCTATTAAATTTGTACTTTTGTACTTGGTTTTACCCATGTTATTATGAAACCTGAATGTTGCGCTCTGGAACCAAAGGGCGTCAAAAATAAATAATTAATAAAAATTAAAAAAATAATAATAATATACATACCAAACAATAATCCATATACATACATACATCCTACAAAAACACACACAGCACAGACACAAACACAGACACATATACACACCACTTACATCAAAACACAACACCAACACAGACAGACACACACAGACACACACACTCAGACACATATACACACACACACTCAGACACATATACACACAGACACACACACTCAGACACATATACACACAGACACACTCAGACACACACACTCAGACACATATACACACACTCAGACACATATACACACACACTCAGACACATACACACACACATATACACACACACTCAGACACATACACACAGACACATACACACTCAGACATATACACACACAGACACACACACTCAGACACATACACACACAGACACACACACTCAGACACATACACACAGACACACTATCTCAGACACATATACACACAGACACAGCCACATACACACATACACACACACAAACACACACACTCAGACACATACACACAAACATATACACACAGACACACACACTCAGACACATATACACACACAGACCCACATTCAGACAAACATACACACACTCAGACACATATACACACACACTCATATACACACTCAGACACACACACACACAAACACACTCACACAAACACACTATCTCAGACACATATACACACAGACACAGCCACATACACACATGCACACACACAAACACACACACTCAGACACATACATACACACAGACACACACACACACTCAGACACATACACACAAACATATACACACAGACACACACACTCAGACACATATACACACACACTCAGACACATATGCACACACAGACCCACATTCAGACAAACATACACACACTCAGACACATATACACACATGTACACACATATACACACACTCAGATACACACATACAAATATACACACGGACACACACAGACACATATACACAAACACAACAGAACACACCCTCAACATAGAACACACACACTCAGCACAGCAGCACACGACTCAGACACACACATACACTCACACTCACACACACCACACTACACACACACTCTACACTTATACACACACTTACACAACACACACGACGCAACACACACACACTCAGACACACACACAGCCACAGACAAAGCCACACACACACTCAGACACATATACACACACAGACACACAAAGACACAGCCACACACACAAACACACACACTCAGACACATATATACACACAGACACACACATTCAGACACATATAGACACACACACAGACACACACACTCAGACACACACACACACTCAGACACATATACACACACACACACTCAGACACATACACACACACACACACACTCAGACACATATACACACACAGACACACACACACTCAGACACACATACACACACACTCAGACACATATACACACACAGACACACACACTCAGACACACACACACACATATACACACACAGACACACACACACACACTCAGACACACACTTACGGTAACCCTCACGGCAGACCTCTCTCCTTCTGTACAGCTGTAGTTTTGGAATTTGTCACCTATTGTACTTTTTGAACTAAGTTTATATAGAACCTGAAAGTACAGCGCATAGGAAACCAGCCTCAAAAATAAATAATAAATAAGAATTCAAATAATAATAATAACTAATCAATATAACATGACTACACACATGTACATACACATATACATACATACATACACAGACACACACAGCCACAGACACACACTCAGACACATATACACACACTTACAATCAGAAACACACACTCAGACACAGACAGACACACACAGCCACACACACAGACACACACACAAGCAACCCACAACAAATAACACTCACAACAACACACACAATTCCCTCAGACACATCACAACAGACACATACACACTCAGACATATAACACACACTGACACACATACTCAACACATACACACACAGACACACGCAAACTCAGACACATATACGCACACTCATACACATTACACACACACTCAACACATACACACACACTCAGAACAGCAATACACACACACACAACACATACACACAAACACGCAATCCAGTACACATAACGACACTAGAGCAGCATCCACAACACACCTACACACACTACAAACCACTCACATCACAGACAAATACACACAAACATATACACACAGACACACACACTCAGACACATATACACACACACTCAGACACATATACACACACAGACCCACATTCAGACAAACATACACACACTCAGACACATATACACACAGACACACACAAAGACACATACACTCAGACACATATACACACACAGACACACACACACACACACACACACACTCAGACACATATACACACAGACACATATACACACAGACACATATACACACAGGCACATATACACACACAGGCACATATACACACACAGGCACATATACACACACAAACACACTCAGACACACACACACACACACACTCAGACACATATACACACACAGACACACACACACTCGGGCATACACACACACACTCAGACACATATACACACACAGACACAAACACACTCAGACACACACACAGACACACACACACAGCCACACACCCAGACACACACACACACACAGACACACACACAGACACACACAGCCACACTCAGCCACATACACACACACTCACACACACAGCCACACACACACACTCAGACACACACACACAGACACATATACACACAGACACACATACTCAGACACATATAGACACACACACTCAGACACATATACACACAGACACACACTCAGACACATATACACACACAGACACACACAAACACACACATAGTCAGAGACACATACACACACTCAGACACATATACACAGACACACACACACACACTCAGACACACACACAGACACACACACACTCAGACACATAAGTACACATCCTCACACACACAACAACACTTGACCCCTCAACACACAGACACACACACACACACTCAGACACACACACAGACACACACACACAGCCACACACCCAGACACACACACAGCCACACTCACACACACAGCCAGACACACACTCAGACTCAGACACAAACACACACACACACACACACTCAGACACACTCACACACACACTCAGACACACACACAGACACAAATACACACACAGACACACACACACACTCACACACAAAGCCACAGCCACACACACAGACACATATACACACACAGACACACACAAACACACACACAGTCAGAGACACATACACTCAGACACATATACACACAGAGACACACAAACACACTCAGACACACACACAGACACATATACACACACACAGACACACACATTCAGACATATGCACACAGACACACACACTCAGACACATATACACACAGACACAGCCACACACACAAACACACTCAGACCCACATATACACACAGACACACACACTCAGACACATATACACACAGACACACTCAGACACACACACACAGACACATATACACACACTCAGACACATACATACACACAGACACACACACTCAGACACACACACACACTCAGACACATACACACACATATACACACAGACACACACACACAGACACATATACACACACACTCAGACACATATACACACACAGACCCACACTCAGACAACCATACACACACTCAGACACATATACACACAGACACACACACACAGACACATATACACACACACTCAGACACATATACACACACAGACCCACACTCAGACAACCATACACACACTCAGACACATATACACACAGACACACACTCAGACACACACACACAAAGACACATACACTCAGACACATATACACACACAGACACACACACACTCAGACACACACACAGACATACACACAAAGACACACACACAGACACACACACACTCAGACACACTCACACACACACTCAGACACATATACACACACAGACACACACACTCACACACAAAGCCACAGCCACACACACAGACACATATACACACACAGACACACACACAGACACACACACACAGACACAGACACACACAATCAGACACATATACACACAGACACACATACGTCTAACACAAATATGAACCACACACTCCAGACTATAAGACACACACATATACACACACACACACACACACAGACACATATACACACACTCAGACACACACACAGACACATATACACACACAGACACACACACACTCAGACACATATACACACACACAGACACACAAACACACTCAGACACATATACACACAGACACATATACACACAGACACATACACACTCGGGCACACACACACACAGACACATATACACAAAGACACACACACTCAGACACACACACAGACACAGCCACACACCCAGACACACACACACACAGCCACACACACAGCCACACACACAGCCACACACACACTCAGACACATATACACACACATATCCCAAAAAGAATCCAAAAGGACGTCAGAATCAAAATTGCCCGTTTAATCAAGAATCAAGAGTACAGTGCAACGTCTCGGCTCAAAAAATACTGTGGAGTCTTTCTCAAGCATAGTGATTTGCTTAAATTTGACACCATAATATTTGTTTTACAAAATACCCACCCCTTTCGGGGACAACCAATAGGAAACCCATGCCAACAGTGAACATAATTTTACAATAAATATTAACACATGTAGTGATCAGTGTCAAATTAATCTCAACAATTAGTGTAAAAATTAAAATTTTTTCCATTACTTACATAGTAAGATACACATGGGATCAGTCGGTCAGACATCCTGTACTCGGCGTCTAATTTCCCCAACTGCGCATGCCCAAAAACCTTGCGCATGTCAGGTAGAGGCTGACACATATGAATCCAACTGCGCATGTCTGTGAGGGCACCAGCCCCGACGGTCCGCGACTCAGCGTGATTAGTGCGCCTGCTCTCTGCCACTACATGCCGTTATGTTATTCATATGGGGATATATTTTATACGAAAATAAGTGTATAATACACTATCAAATACTTGTAGTATGAACGGTAGGTCCTAGGAAACATCATTAACAAATACAGGGTAGCGGAATCTATATGCTAAGACCCAATATCAAACTCCAGAAAAAGAGTATCACATAATATGACACCCCTCACTGGTATTGATGGCACTGTCTCCACTATGCAACACAATATGTGAGCGTAGGGTGACGTGCAGGATCATAAATAGCTTGCGCGTCCCAAACCAGTATAGTACATGCAAACAATGTACCAAATAATGGACCAATAGAAATCTTAATGTATTATGCGATAGAATGTCAGTCATATTAGCATTCAATTTAATAGGCATCAAAAAATATGGAAAAGTCTTCCCGTGTGATCCCATTCAAAACGTTTATATCCTAAGGAAACAAAAAATATATAAAATTTAAGTGCAATGTACAAGTGTAATAAAAACATAATAAAAACAATCAAAGCACAATATATATTGCATACAGAGAATTAAATCTTGTTGGTGTTAAACTCAATATTGAGACCATTCGGATGTAAACAATTCAATTTCATATATCCATTTGAGTTCCTTCTTTAGCAAATACTTTTTTCACGGTCCCCTCCTCTCCTCATTACCGGAACATGATCGAAACTCAAAAATTTCTAAATTGCGAAAGGGAAAAGATTACATCCATTAAAGTGACGGGCAACAGGTTAGATCCAACATCTTTTCTACGGATGGTACTCTTATGCTTGTTCATACGTTCTCTAACCTCCATTGTCGTTTCTCCAACATAGATCTTGCCACAAGGGCATGTGATCATGTAGATAGCAAAAGATTACGACACGTATATCTCCCTCTAATTTTGATTGGTTTACCTGACATTGGATGAGAAAACATATCTCCCTTAAATCATATTATTGCAGTTACTGCATTAAAGACGGGAAAAAATTTTTCCCATCTTAGGGGGTGCTAGAAAAAGATTGGGCTCAAGCCTATTGGGGAAGGGAAAGGGCAGACTTTACCAACTTGTCTCGTAGATTTTTACTCCTCCTATAGGCCATCATGGGGACTTTAGAAATTCAACAATACCCGGAAAAGCTTTTAGCAAAATATCCATTCTTTTTTTAATGTTTCGAGATCTTGGGCCGAATCTACTATTGTAGATACAAAGGGAATTCTATGATAGGATTTAGCCGGGGGTGGTTTTTCAATTTCTTAGGACTTCGTGCCTGGCCCACTTTTTGATTTTTTGTTTACTATGGAGCCTGGGGATCGTGCACGAGGAGCTATTCCAGGATTGGATAATTTACAAAGCTCTTGTCCTTCTACTACATCCACTAATGAATCGTTTTTGTTGGGAGTATTTTATTTGTATCAGAGGAGGAATTTTCAGAGACTTTGAAATGTAGATGCGTGTTCTTTTTGGGCTACCCCCCTTGAATTCTTAAAAGGAAAATTACAGGATTATAAAAGGATGTTTAGGCGGAACTTCTTTTGAACACCTGCTGGAATTTTTCCCGGGTTAGAGATAAGAGGCTTGCGGTCGAACTTGCGTCCGACTTCTTTTTTAAAGGTTGGGGAAATTTTGTAAAAAATTTAAATGTAAATAAAAATATGCATTTGGTTTTTTTGTTGAATATAGATTATTCCATAAGGGAACTTCTAGTATTGAAAAGTGTTTTTTGGAGGGTGGACCAAAATTTAAAAATTTTTGACTACTAATGATTATATAATTCGGGGAAAGGTTAAACCCAAAAGGGGGTCGACATAGGACAGAAGTTGAGAGAAAAAGAGAGTAATGGCATGGGGATCTTGAGCTATGAGAATGGAAAGGTCATATTGGAGGGACAGTCCCCCCAACATGGCCCCTTCTAAGGTTCAATGCCCTAAATTTGGGTATAAAACCTGGATTCATTTTCAACGGACGTTCTTTAGATTGTTTTTTTAGGTCGAGGTCAGGCAGAGGAAAAGCCTCAGGGGGGGCGGTCGGAAACAGTAGAGCACAAAAAAAGGGAAATCAAAAGGGCGTGGAACAAGAGGAGTGGGAGGGGAGCCCAACCCCCCGGGGTCATCCTCAACAAAAAGCAAAAAGGTGAATCTTTTGTTAATTCTTTATGTATTTTCAGATTTTCTTTTCGTGGCGAAAAGGGTTTACCCTTTTGTCGTCTCTCCTTTTGTTTGGTTTCAGTTTAAAATTGACCACGAACTTTTTTAGAGATTAAAAAAGTTTTTTTTCTGATAGAAGTTCGGGTGAAACGTTGATAAAATAGATCTGGGGGACAGAGGATATGATCTTTGAAAGAACTTGGCCTAAGATCTAAAAAGTAATTTTTGTCCCCCCCATTAAATCATTAGTGGAGCTTAATCTGATGAATTTAAGAAACTGAAAGATCACAGGATGTAGGTAGACCTAATTTGTCTATAGGTAGAGGAGAGCTTTGAAAGAATTGATGGAGAATCCGTTTTTGTTGTGAAACCGGCAGAAAAGGGGGGGGGGCGGTTTTTTGGTTTGGTATGTTAAAATTGAGAATTCTTCGCATTTGGGAGATGAGGAGGTTTATATCCGGTTAAATGATGACCCAAAAATTTTAGAATTTGGGGGGAGTTTAAATGAGATAGTTGAAAAGGGGAATGTGAGAAGATCAAGTGAGAATTTGGGAAAATTTTCCCTTAGGTTAATCACCAATTACCTGTACTTTATTTCCCCCCCAAAAAACAAAAAAATTAAAATGATCCACCAGGGGACCTTTTTCTCAGGCGCGGGTCGTTTTTAGCAATGTTGCTTTTTTTTTTGGAAAAAAAATTCTTAACCTTTTTGCTACAGTCCCCCCTCTACATTGGGATACATCGGATTTTTCTTTTAAATTACAGGGTTACCCCTCCCGGGAAGACTGTATTTTGGCTCGTTTGATGTTGTCTCATTTAAAATTTTAAAAATTTGGGGGGTTTGTCTGGGTCTGGACGCTGCCCCGACGGGGTTGTGCCCCGGGTTGTCTAATTTTAATCCTTATTTTGGAGTTGGTCTCAGGAGGAATTATTTCCTCTTTGGGGACCTTTTTTTTCTCCGAGGAGAGGCCATTTGGGGGCCCAAATGTGGCCCCCTACCATGCTCATCTTTTTGGGCGCTGTTGAGGGGGATGTATTTCCCCTCGGGTTTCGGAGCAATCCTGCGTTGGGGGGTTTTATATTGTGACATTTTTTTTTTTTGGAAAAGGGTTCGGTGGAGGAATTGGAACTTTCCATATTTTTTTAATGGCTGTGAGGGGTTTTTAAAGTTCACTAAGGTTTTCTGATATTCTTTGATTTTTTTGGATACGAAGGTTATATTAAAGGAAAAAAATTGGAGACAGTTTTTTTGAAAAGGGGAAACAGACGGAAAAACCCTTTTAGCATAAAGATCATTCAGACACTGATTGACTTCCTTGGAGTCAGCTATTCGGGTAAAAAATATTGTGTGGGGGAAATTCAAAAGTTGATGTAAAATTGAGGAAAGTAAATAAATTTATAAAAGGGGGTTACCCCAAACCATTCCTCAAAAGATATAAGGATGGGTCGGGAAAATCCGGAGTCGACATTTTAAAATTTTCAAAGGAAGGACCCTAAATATAGAATTCCCTTGTATCTAATATATGATTCCGGCCCCCAAGATCTTTAAAACTTGAAAAAAAAATGGCATTTTTTTGCAAAAACTTTTCCGGGTTTGTTGAATTCTTAAATTCCCATGATGGCCTATGGGGAGGGATAAAAATCTAGAGACAAGTTGGAAAGGGTCTGACCTTCCTTCCCAAAATAGGCTTGAGAAATCTTTCTAGCCCCCCTAAGTGGAAATTTTCCCTGTCTTAACTGCAGTAACCCAAAATAATATGATTAAAAAGGGAGATATGTTTTTCATCCTTTGTAGGAAAAACCAATCAAAATTAGAGGGGATTACGGGGGTCTACATCTTTTACTACTGATACATCCCCTTTGGGCAAGATCTTTGTTGGGAAACGACAATGGGGTTAAAGAACTATGACAAAAAAGAGTACCTCCGTAAAAAAATTTGGTTACCTGTTCCCCGGTCCTTTAATAAATGTAATCTTTCCCATTTCGCAATTTAGTTTAGAGTTATCGTCATTTTCCCGGGAATGAGGAAGGGGGGGAGTGAAAAGAGTATTGTTTAAGAAGGAACTCAAATGGATATACGAGTTGAATTTTTTTAATCCAAATGGTCTCAAAAAATGAGTTTAACCCAAAAAGATTTAATTCCTTTTGAATATATATTGTGTTTGATTTTTTTTTTATGTTTTTAATTACCTTTTGTACATTGCACTTAAATTTTTTTTTTTTTTTTTCCCTTAGGATATAAAATTGTTGAAGGGGATCACACGGGAAGACTTTCCATATTTTTTGATGCCTATTAATTGAATGCTAATATGACTGACACTTCTATCGCATAATACATTTAGATACTATTGGTCCATAATTTGGTCATTGTTTTGCTGTCTTACATTTTTGGGGAAAGGCAACTATTTTGATCCTGTGTCCCCCTACGCTCACATATTGTGTTGCATAGTGGAGCAGGCCATCAATACCAGTGGGGTTCATATTATGTGTTACTTTTTTTCGGGAGTTTGTGTTGGGTCTTAGCATTTAGATCCCGCTACCCTGTATTTGTTAATGATTTTTCCTAGGACCTCCGTTATACTAAAATTTGTAGTGTATTTACATTATTTTTTTTAAAAAATATACCCCCATATGAAAAACAAAAGGGGCATGTATGGCAGGAGCGGGCGCCAAATCACGCTGAGTCGGGCCCTGTAGCTCTGCGTCCCCTAAACAGACATGCGCATTTGGGGGGAAATTAGACCCCGAGTACAGGATTTCTGACCGACGATCCCTTGTATCTTCCTATTTAAAAATGGAAACATTTTAATTAACATAATTGTTGAGATTATTTGAACTGATCACTACATGTTTTTAATTTTTTTGTATTTTGTTACATTTTGGGATTTGCCTATTGGTTGTCCCCGAAAGGGGTGGGTATTTGAAAAACATTTTTAGGGTGAATTGAAGCCAATCACTATGTTGAAAAAGGCTCCACGATTTTTTGACCCCGAAACTTTGCACGTCTCTTGTTTCTTGATTAAAGGGCAATTTTTGATGCTGACGCCCCTTTTGGACTTTTTGGGAAAATTTTTTGGCTAAGTGGGAATAGCTGCCTCACGTAGGACGCCTTTTGCATTTTTGCCGGTGTGGATTTTTCATTGCTTAGGACTTCAGTGCTGGCCCACTTTTTGATTTTTTGTTGACATATACACACACAGTCACACACACACACACACACACTCGGACACACACACACACACACAGACACATATACACACAAAGACACACACATAGCCACACACCCAGACACACACACACACAGCCACACACACAGCCACACTCTGCCACATACACACACACACTCACACACACAGACACAGCCACACACACACACTGAGACACATATACATACACACATACTCAGAAACACACACTCAGACACATATACACACACAGACACATATACACACACAGACCACAAAATACACAAAAACCCGAAAAACACAAACACACTAGGGAAAAAACATATACACCCAACAAACCCCCCACAAACAACCCAACCCAACACCCAACCCCCCCCCACACACCACCCAAAAGAAACCACAAATACACTCCCAAAAAAACCCCCACACACACTCAAACACACACCCAACAACCAATTGGGGTATTTAAAAAAAAAAAAAAAAAAAAAACCCCCCCCCCCCCCCCCCCCCCAAAAAAAAAAAAAAAAATTAAAAAAAAAACACCCAGAAAAAAACAAAACACCCAAAACACAAACACAAACACACACACCCCACAACAAAAAAAACAGCCATTTAAAACCACAACATCACCTCACAACACAGCCCCAAAAAACACACAGCCAAAAACACAAACTTCCCCAAAACACACAACCACAACACACACCCCAAACCCCCCAAAAAAGACAAAAACACCCCCCAAGAAAAACCCCCAACACACAAACTCCCCCACGGCCCCACACACATAAAAAAAACACACAAAACCCCCACACACACCCGACACAAAAACACAAGACACAAAACTCCGAACACCCAACAAATAACACACCCGACCAACAACTCAGAAAAAAACACCACCAGAAAAACATAAAAAAACAACAAGACACACACACTCAGACAAAAAAACACACAATAAAACCACTCAGTTTCACTTTTACCACCAACTCAAAAACACACAGACAAAAACACACCCGAAAAAAACAATAAACCCCCACACCACCACCACACAACACCAACTTCACACGAACCCAAAAAAAGCCCCCCCAAAAAACACATTTAGACACTTACAAACCCGACCCAAAATACCACAAAAAACAAACACTCAGACACACACACAGCCACACACCAAGACACACACACAGCCACACACACACAGACACACACACACAGCCATAATCAGCCACATACACACACACACTCACACACACAGCCATATACACAGCCACACACACACTCAGACACAAATACACACACAGACACACACACTCAGACACATATACACACACTCAGACACACACACACTCAGACACATACACACTCACACACAGACACACACACACACTCAGACACATATACACACACAGACACACACACTCAGACACATATACACACAGACACAAACACAGACACACACTCAGACACATATACACACATTTACACACACAGACACATATACACACAGACACACACAGACACACACACACACTCAGACAAACACACACTCAGACCCACACACACACACAGCCATAGACACAGCCACACACACTCAGACACATATACACACAGACACACAAAGACACAGCCACACACACACAAACACACACTCAGACACATATACACACACCTACACAAACATTAGAAAATATAGACACAACAAGGCAACACACTCAGAAAATTTTTAAAAACACACTTACCACACACCAACACCAGAAAAAAAAAACATTATACACAACAGACAGACACACACACACCATCAGACACCTCTTAGGGGGGACATGTATGAATGGGGGTTTATCTGTTTTTGGCGTAACTGCGCCTCCCCGCCGAATCCCGCTTTCGGACCCCCGTTCGCCACTTTCGGCTCGGTTCCCCAAAAAGGGGGGGTCGTGGGGGCGTGGGGCGGGGGGGCGGGTGTAGGGTTCCGGGGGGGGGAAAGCGGCGCGCCGTAAGTCCGAGGCATGTACCCTTGGGCTCGCCCCAAAACGCGGCGTCAGCGCTCCCACAAGCAGACCAGCTTTTTTTTTTTGGGCTAAATCCTCGGCGGCGCGAAGGAAGCAGGATCCAACATTGCAAAAAGGGATCGAAGATCGGACAGAAAGTCTCGGCCTCCGCTCCGACAAGCAGATGGCGAAATGCTCCGGGGGGGAGAAGGAAGCAAGAACGGAACATGCGAGGAAGAGAAATCGAAGATCGCGACAGAATCGGGCCTCCGCTCCGTCAGCGGAGTATGAATAGGAAAAAAAACGCCTTTTATGGCGGGGGGAAAACGGTTTTCAGAAGAGAGCTTTCACGTAAAAAATACAATAATAAAAAAAAAAAATCACTTTTCCAACTCAGAACGGCGCAATTCAACAAAAAATGATATTTCAAATTCCGGGAAAGACAGTAATTCAAAATCTGAAAACCCATTTCTTGGGGGCGAAAACCCGGGCCAATCAGAAAAGGAGCGCAGTGAACCATTTAAAGCTATGGGGAAGAATTGAAATTTTAAAATCCCGGGGGGATAATTCAAATACATAAAATTTCTGAAAAGAGCTATTTGGCTGAGCTAGCCGGGGGGGTTTGGCAAACTCAGCCAAACAGAGGCGAGCACTTCTCCCATTTACTCTTGGAGGAGGCGCACTCAAAACTCCCCGTCAGCGCCGCGCGGATGAAGTATTGTCAACAAATTATTTTTTACTGTAAAAAATTCTCAGATAAAGACCAAACACTTCTTTAAAATAAAGAGTTTAAAAAACCCCAACAACCGTTCGTCGCCCAGCCGGGGCTACATAGGGAAATTTCCCTGAGGAATTGCGGGGAAAAACAGTAAATTCAAATTTGTAAGTTTCTCATTTGGGCGGCAAAAACCACCTCAGAAAAGGGCGCAATGCCCTTTATATCCTATAGAGGAGAATTTTACAATCAGAAAAGGAGCACAGTGGCCCATTTCTATCCTATGGAAAAAATGGACCAATCATATTCAAAGGCGGGACGTTAAAATACAGTAAAAAGGGAAAAAAGAGCTATTGGGTTTAAGCAGCGGGGGGTCGTCCAGCTTAGCCAATCAGAGCGCGAGCTGCTTTCTCATAGGGGTTTTATGGGGAACGAAATTTAAAAGAGGCGCCGTAATTTGGACCCAAAGGGGGAGCGGCGAGCGACGCTCCTATGGGTTTTCTAAGCATTTTGGGATAAAAGTGTACATGCGAAAATAAATTATAACACACAGAGTTGTGCCCCTGTTATATAAAAGGAATACTAATATGTGGCTAACGAAAAAAAGTTTGAAATCAAGAAATCATGCTTTTTCTTTATTTTCGATGAAACCCTTAAAATTTCCCTTGGGGGAAACGAAAATAAAAATAAACATGATTTTATGGTCTTTTTTTTTTTTTTTCGTTAGCCCCAAAATTTTGTATTCGTTTTATATACACATCGGGACAACTTCTGTAGTGTTTAATTTGATTTTAGCCATGTACATTTTATACCAGATTGCTTAGAAAACCCATAGGAGCGTCGCTGCTTCCCATGGTCCAAATTTCGGGGCCCTTTTTAAAATTTTGATTCCCTTTGAAACTCTATGAGAAAGCGCTCGGCGCTCTGATTTGGAAGCTGGACGAGCCCCCCCTGCTTCAAACCCAAACAGCTCGTTTCTGCCTTTTTTACTGTATTTTTAAAATGTCCCGCCTTTGAATATGATTGGTCATTTTTCTCCCTGGATATAAGGGACATTTTCGCTCCCCATTTGTTGGCTGGTTTTTTCCGACCAATGAGAATAGCTTTACAAATTTTAAATTCTGCTTTCCGGAAAAATTTCCCCTATGGCAAATTTCCCTTTTTAAACGCCGGGGCCGGGACGAAGCGTTTTTTCGGGTTTTTAACTGTTTATTTTTAAGAAATGTTCTGGTCTTTTATCTGGAATGTTTTTTCATGTATAAAAATAATTTGTTTATTAATACTTTATGCCGGCCGGCGCTAGCGCGGAGATTTGAGTGCGTCATCTTCCATAAGTATAATGGGGGGGAAAGTACTCGCCTCTGTTGGCTGAGCTAGGAACCCCGCTAGCTCAGCCCAAACGTCTTTTAGCATTTTACTGTATTTTGAATTATCCCCCCCTGGATTCTGATTGGGGTAAACTTCCCATAGGTAGTGGGACTTTGTCGCTCTATTTGATTGGCTGGATAGCCAAGCCCCCGTTATCTCAGCCAATCAGCTGTTTTAGCATTTTTACTGTATTTTGAACAGCCCCCCGGGATTTGATTGGTCAATCCGCCCACATAGGTTTTTAATAGTTCAGTGTCGCTCCTTTTTGATGGCGGGTTTTTGGCGACCAGAGAATGGTTTCAAATTTGAAATTTCTGTATTTCCCGGCAATTACAAAATATAATTCTTGAATTAGGAAAATTTGGGAAATGATTTTGTTTTATTTTTTTTTTTTTTTTAAAATTTCAGCTTTTTCTGAGAATGTAGAATGCCTTTATAAAACGATTTTGGGGTTTATATCCCACCAATCTGGAATATTTTCCCGCCCAGCCTGTCCGCATCGGGAAAAGATTTTGGTGCAGCCCCCCCCGGCCCTAAGCCCGCACTGCGCCCATGTCCCCCCACTGTGCCCCACCCACTCGCGAGGTGCAGGGAACTTTCCCCCATGTCGGTTTCAACCCCCCTCGGCGGCGAATCTTGGGCAGCGCCCCCACAGCGCCCTGTCCCCGCACTTGGGGCCCCCGCACTGGCGAGGCGGGCAAACTTTCCCCCCCATGTATGATCGCACTACCTCGGGGGCAACTCAGAGCCGCCGCCTTCGCCTAACAACTGGCGAGTGCGGCGGACTTTTCTGATAGTTAGCGCGGGGCCCTCCCCGAAAAATCAGGCGCAGATTCCCCGGGGAAAACTGGGGAAAACGGCGCTCGACCCGGGGGGGGATTCATTCAGTCCCTTAGAGTGTAAGCCCTCACGGAAGGGACCTCTCCCTTCGTACCAGTTGTTAGTTAGTAATTTGTCACCTTTGTATTTTTGCCTATGTTATATATGAAAAGAAAGTACAGCGCTTTGGAACCAAAGGGCGCTCAAAATTAAAAATTTAAAAAATAATGGCAAACTTTGGAAGGTTTCACCTGTTTGGTACTTTGGGGGCTTTGCAAATGTGACATGGCACCCACCAAAAACTGCGTTCCAAAAGCCAAATAGCGCTCCCTCTTTGATGCCATGCCATGGCCCAAACAGCAGTTTAAAACCCACATGTAGGGGGTTTCCGGCTTTGAAGAAAATTTCGTAACACAATTTGCGATGCTTTTATTTTCAGGGTTCAATGTAAAAAATTTAAAAAATTTTTTAGCTTTAAAATTGCGATTTTTGGGGAAAAAAAATTTTTTTCTTTTTCAGAGCCTTAAAGCTTTTAAAAAAAAGGTGAAATACCTGTGGGGTTGTATACACACTGCAACCCCCGGATATTTTTTCCTTAAGTGGTGTTTTGTTTTCCAAAAAATGGGGTCCCTTTTAGGGGGGTTTATTAATTTTTAGCCCTTATGGTGTCCGCCAAAAACCCGAAATGGGGGCCTAAAGAAATTGGGAAAGGGCAATGAGACCCCAAAGTTCCCGTAGGTGTCCCCCTATTTTGAGACTTTGGGTTTTAGCCCCAAAAAGTGAAAATAGGGCCCCCCCCCCGGGGGGTTTGGGGTATCTTGAAAACGGCAGAATCTGGGGGAAATTTATGGTTTTAGTTGCATTTAACCCCGGTCCAAAACCCTGTTCCCCGGAATAATTTTTAAAAAAAAAATTTAAAAAACGCCCCAAAAAAAGAAAAATTTTTTTAATTTAACCCCCACTTTGCTTTTAAATTTTGTGAAATATCATAAAGGGGTAACAAAAATTAAAATTTTTAAAGGCCCTTTTTTTTAAAAACTTTTTAAGGGGTTTTTAGTTTCTTTAAAGGGGGGAATTTTTGGGGGTATCTAGGGATACAAGTCAGAATGGGAAAAGGGCCAAAAAAAATCTATTTTGCAAAAATTTTTCTTTAAAATGGTGGAAAAATTTAATTCTAAAATTTTTTAAGCCCCCCCAATGTCGTTAAAAAAATAAAAATTAAAAAAAAAGATTTCCCCAAAACCCACAGTTTGCATTTGGTAGATGCTAGTTAAAAAACTTTTTTTAGTGGAATAAAATACTGTCTTTCCGCAGAAATTTTTTTTTAAATTTTAAAAATTGCAAATTTTTCCCCCAATTTTTATGATTTTTTTTAAAATTTTTCACAAACAAACAAGGATTTTTTTTTGCACCAAAAATTTCCCTTTTAATTTAAACAAAAATTTTTGTCACAAAAAACAATTATGAAAACCCCTTCGAAAAGGGAAAAGTGTCAAAAAGTTATTCTCCTTTAAAATGACAAAATTCAGATTTTAAAAAAGGGGCTCTTTTAAAAGGGAAAGGGCCCAAAACCCAAGAGTTATTCTTTAAGGGGGTTTTAATGATAAAGAATTCTTTATTATAGGAGAATTTAACCCCATCATAAAGTTTGGGTTTCATTGTTTGTAAAGCTGAAAAAAAAAACCCAAAAAGTAACCCTAGTCCTTTAAATTTTTTTTGTAGCCTGCCTTTTAAACTGTTCAAACTCTCAATGTCTTTCCCGGCAATGGTTTCCCAAAACAGTTTCTCAATTTTTCCCCATGGTGGTCAAAAAGTGATTTGTACGTTGGAAAAAAATTTAATTTTTTTAAATTTTTTAAATTTTTTGGTTTTAACAATTTATCCGTGGGATCTTTGCCCCCTTTTTTTACCAAACCCCAAAGAACCCATTTGAGTTGAAAGAAATGCTTGACAAATGGGGTTCTACAATTTAAATTTAAAAGTCCAAATAAGATTCCCAAGTCCTTATCCCTGTCACTTTTAACCCCCGTGATTTCTGTTTAACAAAATAATCAATGAATGGATTTTTCCCTTCCCTATCCAAAACTTTTGAAATTTTCCGCCCCTAAACCCCATCTGCCCCTTCTTGCCCAGGCCCCCAAAATTATTTAAATCCCTTTTTAAAAATTTGACATTTCTTCTATTGTGTTAAATTTCTTTACGAGCTTAAAATCAGCCAAAAAGGAAATTTTTTAAAAGTTTATCAAACTTTGCCCCAAAAGGGAAATTTAAAGGGAAATTTTTTTAAAAAGAGGTTTGGGCCCAATATAAACCAAATGTGGTACCCCCACTAGTAACAGGGATCCACTCCGAATTGTTTAAATTTAAAACCCCCCTTTTTTTTCTTTTCCTTGAGCCAGAACCCTACCCCCTTTGGGAAAAATTTTCCTCATTCCCAAGCATTTCATTTTACTTACCCAAACCCCTTTTTTATGGACGGTTTTCAAAGCTTTATAAAAAGCCAGATATATATTCAGTGCCTCATCTTGTGTTTATTATTTGTGTTTGTTGTGGGTTTTTTTAAATTCTTTTTATCATTTGAGATTCTATCCCCAAAAGTTTTTAGGGTATTTTAAATTTTTGCATTGGTTTTTGGCCCCTTTAAGGCTCCCCTTTTTGGGTAATTTTTCTGGGGGTTTTTCTTTTCTTTTTAACCTTTTAAGCTATTTCGGTTGATTGTTGGACAAAATCCGGACTGTTAGCGCAGTTTTTGCATATTAAACCCCATTTGAAAACCCAAAAGGGGAAAATTTGGTCTTGTTATGAGTGCCCCCCCTACCAATGCTGCGGATTGCAGGAGCAATTGTACCCCACCCTGGGGGTTAGGGACCATAAAACCCCCAAAAAACCCGCAGGGAGTTGTCCCATTTCCCGCTACTCACCCACCCTCCCCTCCCAGTCTTGTTTCCGGATGTCGCGAAAAGCCCCCGAATTTCCTTGGGCGCGACGGGGTGCCCCCCGCTCATTTAAAGGGCCAGCGCGCCGGTGATCGTTATTTGCCAGGCACTGACCCAATTTAACCCTGCCTCTTCCTCTCTACTTTGCTAGATCAATAGTTCTTCGTGAGAAAGCGTTCCCAGTTTCCTTGTTATATCAGGGACCCCTAACCCTTTGGGCCCCCGTCCCTTTTAAAAACAAACCCTTTTCCCTTGTCCTGACCTTCCTGCCTGTCATTGACTACAAGTTTCCTCTACGATTTTTTACCATGCTGCACCGCCGCTTCCACCACAAGAATAAGAAGTGACATATAAATGCCAAACTGGTATCAATAAACTACACAGATCTGTATACAGAAAAATAAAACAAAACAAAATAAAAAAAAACTTATGGCTGTCAAGATGGTGATGCATAAATATTGTTTTACACAAAAAAATTTTTGTTTTAAAGCACTTCAACATAAAAAACGTATATAAATTGGGTATTGCTGTAGTTGAAATAATTTTTTCACATATAGTCTATGTTGAGCGCTGTTAACAATTTAAAAAACACTACTAGGATTGCAGTATTTTCTTCACCTCTTCCAAAAAGTGGATTTAAAACTGATCAAAAATCCTTGTCTCACCAAAAATGATACCAATAAAAATGGCAACTCAACCTGCAAAAAACAAGCCCATACACAGACTCCACATACAGAAAATTAATTAAAAAAAAAAATATTGCTCTTAGACTATGGCGATGCACAAACGTGTTTTCCTTTTTGAATAAAAGTGTTTTATTATTTAAAATTAAAAATCAAAAAAATGTACAATTTGATCTTTGGAAAACCATAGGGCCCTGCTAATAAAGCGGCTGTCATTTAACTGAAATTTAGCCACTGTAAAAAAAAATAAAAAACACCTCAAAAAAAACCTTGAAAAAAACTTCAACCGGTCAATGCCCCTGTAATCACTAAAAAAAGACATAACCTACCCCCAAAAAACAAGGATTAATCACTCCAATACAGAAAAAAAAAAAGTTATGGCTGGAGAAAAAAAAGTTCGTCTTAAGAGATAACTTTCCTCCCATGAAACTTGAATCTGTGGAAGAGCCTGCCAGAGATGCTGATCACAGCAGGAACAGGTGAATTTTTCAAGACAGGCTTAGATAACTACCTGAAACTAAAAAATATTAATACTTATGTAGCTGTATAAAAGTCTAGATCCACTCTGATGGCAATTTTTTAAGCAGAAATGAAATATTTCTTTAGTGTAGATTAGTTCTTGCCTTATGGGTTCCAAGTCTTCATCAGTAAGGGGAGCAAAGCTTAAAATCTCTGTATCCGCCTCCTTCATCCACATTTTTCCCTAGCCTTGGTTGAACTTGATTGACGTGTGTTATTCATTTAGCTAAAGCAAGCTTGTCTGTTATTGTGACTTCGATAACAATTAAACCACAATTTGTTAGTAATTAATGCAGTACTTCAAAATTCACTTATTTTTCCATGCAACTATGAAAAACATCACCAAATGCTTGGAAAAATAATTATATTTGATAAAAAAAAACCTTGTTTTAAACAAAGGGTAATTTTTTAATATTACAGTACATTTCATTTAAGAAATATTTGCATTTTTGCATGGTTTTACTGGTATTTCTTACCTCTGCTTTGCATTGTCAGCCTGGCTTTTGTAAATTTTGGAATACAATCTTAAGCGAAAAAAAAAATTTTACAACTTTTGTCAACCTATACCTTTAACTCCCTATTTTAAACATTTTTATATTGATTTGAGCTTAGAGTATGTAAGATGTTTGCATTGCAAGCAAAAGAATGCAGTTGCACATGGAATAAGATGTCAAAAAGCAAACCTATTCCTGTGGGTAGTAATAGTAACACAGTAGGTTTCATTAAGAAAATCACATATTGAGCTGACTTGGCGGAAGTATTAGGTGTGCCACAGACTATCTGTACAAACATCCCTCATTGAGGTCATGGGTGAAAGGTGCGCTTTCTCAGAGTCGCAAAAAAAAAAAACAAAAACAGATTTTTGGCTCTCAGACAAAGGGCTGTGGGATTTATGAAACTACACAGTATGTAAATGGTTTGGGTGCTGCAGTTCTGAAATAATTGAATGGACAATGCACCCCCAAAAAGCGCAGGAAACGCGGACACCACCCGTCTTAAAGAGGTAAATGTCGGCTGTGATGGGGTAAAAGGGGGAAATAACATTTTTCCGCCCAAAAATGAACAAAGGGGGCTGCCTAAAATAATAGTTTAGCTAACCCTACTGCTTATGGAGCTCTGAAGCAGAAGTATGCTGATGCATCGAGACAAATTTTGACGGCAGTGTCAGAATTTGACCTCCACTAATAGACAAAAGGTTGCCTTCTCTGTTGAGTCATGCTTTCTGCTTCATCAAATAAATCAACATTGACATGCCAGGCAGAATAATATTAAAGAACAAACACCCTGCAACCATTCCTGAACGAACACATGCATCATAGTCTAGGGAATGTTTATGTGGCATTCTCTGGGTTCATTAATGTATGTGGAAGGCACTTTCAATCCATTAGGGCATGAATCCATGCTTACAGATCATGTTATGCGCTACAGCGGATAGGATATTCCAGCAAGACAACTGGACTTGTCACACAGCTAGAAATGTGTGGTATTGGTTGGAAGAGCATGACCAAAATGGATTTGTTTGTTAAATCCAAGTTCTTGTTTTGTGTTCAAGTTTCTCTCTGCAGATTACAGGGATGCCCTCCATTTACAGTCTATTGTACCGATGGAAACTACTTTGTGATTGGTGCGATGATACTTTCAATTGACAGGCAATTCTTTTCAAGACGGACCCGAGCGGCGCTTTTGAAACACGCAGTGGCGATCTCTCATCTGAACGCCGCTGCCTCTTCCTAATAGCGAGCAGTGATAAAGTCACTGCTAATTGTTAGATCCGTCTTGGGGTCCGCTCTGTCGGCCCCCAAGACGGATCTACAAAGCGCTTGTAACACGGAGTGAAAACTCCGTGTGAACAAGCCCTTACTCAGGGACACGCCCCCTTTGTCAAGCATATCGGGATACTGTTGTTACCATGTATAAATACACTTCATAAACATACTTGTTAAAATCACATTAAAAAGAACAATATAAGGTATGATGTACTATCTATTTCTAATCTTACATTTTTATTATTTTCAAAATGTTTACTATTAACCTTTTCATAACATCTATTAACCCCATACACTAATAGTATCCCTATGAGCGGGGTTTTAGAGGAACACGTTCCACCTACACCCTTTCGGGATTCCATCTGATTAATCCAAAAAACTTCTCTTTGGAGTAAACATGTAGTGATCACCTCCGGATCTTCTACTACAATTTCCTCCAAAACACACCATCTAAGGTTGTAGACATTATGCTGTTTAAAAAAAATGTCTTGCAACTGTCCAAATTTTTTCATTTTATCACTTTAAGATACCACATATGTAGAAAAGTGGTACTCCCTCAGCAACCGCTATTCAATAGATCTGATGCTGCTTACAATTCAGCATTTACAAAAAGCTGTTAAAGAAGTTAAGATGGAGATAGAAAAAGTCGAGACAGAATTTCGTAAGATGATGCTTGAGGCGTTTAATCAAAAATAAGTGGAATTAACAACCAGTGTTCAGAAATGGAAAGAACAGATGATGATTACTAAACTTAAAAAATTTGAGAGCGACACTAAAGACTATATGCATGACAAGGTTTACACATGGTCTGAAAGGACTAAAAAATCGAAGGTGGTTTAAGGTGAATAATACATCACAGACGGATATGTCTTCAGCGGAGTCTGAAAAAAGTCTGAAAAAGAAAACAAGTAACACCGAGATTGACAGGCGGTAAACAAAAGAAAATACATTTTTTAGGTGAGAATACAGACCAAGGATCCACAAGTACAGAAACAGATATGGGAGAAAATCACAGCAAACTGAGACCCATGAAGAAGTAGAGACCCAAAAAGTAGTAGAGGACTTGGTTGTAAATATCTTGTCTGAAGAGTTAACTGAAGAACAAAGAATGGTCATCAATAAGGGACATAATTATGTGCCTACTAGTCAGATTACTAAGTTTTATTTTGAGGTGGACTTTTACAGATTCTGTTGTAAAATACGCTTAAAAATGTTTTTGGGGAAAAATTCAAGGAAAACAGTCTGAGATTACATCCCAAATTATCTAAAAAAAAGTACGTTTGATCCAGAGATATCCAATGCCATGTTAGAGTCATTTCAAAATATGGTCAAAGAAGAAGTGTTGGATAAATGGGATAAAGTAACAAGGAGACAAAAGCATAATCTAACAATAAAAGAAGTAGAAGCGTTAAAACAACTAAGGGAGGATAGTTCATAATAGTGAAAAAAATAAGACAAAGGTGGAGCCACTGTCATGATGGACAGAGGGTTGTATTGGAAAGCAGCACAATCACAATCAGAGAATGATAAGGTATATGACATATTAAGAAAGGATCCTACATGATATCCTAATATCTGAATCTGAAGAGCAGGGTATTATAAACAAACAAACAAGTAGAACATTAATAACGGAACATCCTAGAACCCCATACTGTACCTAGTACCCAAAGTCCACAAAGATATTGAATGCCCACCAGGACGCCCCATAGTACTGGGCATAGGGTCCGTTTTCAACCTTTAGTGATATATATAAATAGCTACCTCCAGAAGTTTGTATCAAAATTAGCATACTGCTTAAAAGACACAAATGAATTCTTAGACAGATGTTGGATGTTGAGAATGTTACAATGCTCTACACATTCGACGTGAAGAGTTTATATACTAATATACCAACAAAAAAAGAGATTGAATCTGTGAGAACAAAATTATGTGAAGATCCAAAATTAAGGAATGTTGAAATTTCATTTTTTATTACTTTGTTGGAAATTGTGTTGACTATTTTAGATTTGGCTCTACATTCTACTTGCAGCGACAGGGACCTCGATGGGGTCTTCTGTCGCACCAAGTTATGCCAATATCTATATGGCTAGTGTGGAGGAGGAGCACATTGTCCGCTGTACTGTCAGACGCAAAATACTGTTGTGGTTGAGATATGTGGACGGCGTGTTCATGCTTTGGACGGGAACAGATTGTGAAATCACTGATTTTAATGAGTATATTAACAGCATACATCCATTATTAGAATTTACAATTTCAAAACATCATTCAACTACACATTTTTTGGTTGTTGTGAATAAAGAAGGTCCAAAGTTGAGTACATCTTTGTACTCTAAGCTTACAGACCGCAACAATATTTTGAAATGTGATAGCTTTCATTCACCTGTAATCTGTAAAGGAATCCCGAAGGGACAGTTCCTTAGGGCCCACCGCAGATGTACTACAGATGCAGATTACCATGGAAAAATGGATAAATTAGTTGAAAAAATGATATTACATGGATATCATGAAAGAGAGATATGTAAGATAGGTGAGGAAATAGGAAAAATTCCAAGAGAATTAGTATGAAAAATGAGACATAAAAACAAAAATCAGGAAGTATTGAGGGTTGAGTTTATTTCTGAGTACGATAAACATGCTGGTTTAGTAAAACACAGCATTTTGAAACATTAGAAAATCTTACAAGGGGACCCTCAGTATAGTATGTTGTTTCAGAATACCCCCAGATTTATATATCGAAAAGACAGAACAGTAGGCAGTCAAATTGTTCGGTATTAAGAAAAACACTTAATACTTAATAAACAGCAGTTCCTGAATACTAAAAAAACAGGGATGTCCTGCCAGAATTGCCATAGTATTATTAGAGGGGAGAAGATTAATCACCCAACAAAGGGATATAAAATGAAAATGAAAGGTTTTTACACATGCAATACCCAAAGGGTTATCTACATGTCCATGTGGAAAACTGTACATAGGACAGACTTCAAGGAAAATAAAAAGTGAGGATTAATGAACATTAATCCCAAATTAGATTATATTGAACAAGGATGATGAATGAAAAGATACAACAAAAAGAGGAAAGTGATAAAATAAAAAAAACATTTTTTTGAACAACAGCATAATGTCTGCGACCTTAGATGGTGAGTTTTGGAGTAAATTGTAGCAGAAGATCCGGAGGTGATCACTGCATGTTTATTGCAAAGAGAATTTTTTTGGATTAATCAGATGGAATCCCTAATCCTGAAGGGGTTAACCGTAGAGTGTAGGTGGAACATGTTCCTCTAAAACTCCGCTCGTAGGGATACGATTAGTGTACGGTGCTAATAGATGTTATGAAAAGGTTAATACTAAAGATTTTGAAAATAATAAAAGTGTAAGATTAGAAATATTCAGATAGTACCCCATACCTACTCGTATTGTTCTTTTTAATGTGAATTTAACATGGATGTTTATGAAGTGTATTTACACATGGTAACAACGGTATCTCGATATGTTTGACAAAGGGGGCGTGTCCCTCGAAACGTAGCAGGTGGGGTGAGCTGAGGGCTGAATGAGTAACACACGTTTGGAGCTGTGAACTCTCTTCAGGCTACGTTAGCCAAAAAGCAAGCGCTGAGTATCAGGAAACAAGGAAAAAAAGGTTACCTTTTTAACTTTTCTATATATGGTATTTGAGTGCTATGGATATACCTATGTAAGCATTAAAATCTTAAGAAGGAAGTTGTGAAAGGAGTTTATTGGATTACACGGGATAGCATGTTAAAGTGATTCATGAAAAGAAGGGTATCGGGAGAACCCTGTTCATGCCGGTATAAATGAAGTAACCGAAAACCTTAAGGAGATTAGTTGAAAAGGTGATAGTTAAGCATTATAATATATGGCCTAATTAAGGCCCCCAGTTCTGCCCTGACTGTGCTTCTATTATAACATGCAATAGGCAGGATGTAATAAGAGATCACTAACATGACTATATTCTGCAGTTTTACTTATATAACATTATATATATTGTTATGTACACTTAGTAGAAGAGTGAAGAAATCAGGCGATACCTTTTTCAGGCTAACTGAGTATATTTGATGGTGAGCTTTTGAGAGAACTAGCTCCCTTTTCAGACAGGTTGTTATACAAGAATTGAAAATTCACAGACTTTTTATACACAAAAGACATGGATCTTCAAAGGATCTTAGAATTCTTGAAAATAACAAAATGCGATATAAGCAGAGAAGTCATTTACAACAGGTCAAGAAATCAACCATCTGGAAACTTGTGAGGCGTGATGGAGGGTCAGTAATTCTGCGTCTTATCTCGTAGCCATCAGGTGTAATTTGTGGCCATCACAGTTAAAATTAGTTTGACATAAAGCTGGCATGAATATTTGGCCCATTTTGCAGAGTCTGAAATTTTTGCGTTAATTTAAATTCCCATTCCTTTCTCTCCCTCTGCATCTTAAAGTGTCCCAATAAAACCATAATTAGAGATGGGCGAATTTCTCAAAAATTCAGTTCGGTCACTTCGCTGAATTTCCCGACAAAATTTGTTTCGGTCCGAAATACTTCGGCACGAATCGCGTTAAAAAACGGCTATTTCCAGGCTGCACAGAGCCTGCAGGGTGCTGTAGAAGGTTGTGCCATGCTTAAATATGCAGAGGGAGTTTGGTTTGGTCTTCATACAATGTTGTGTTTTAGTATGACACGCAGATGAGTGCCGCCGCTCTTAGAATCACTTCACTATAAAATTCCCTGGGCACTTAAGAGGGCAAAACTGACCAAAAAACTCAAGCGGGGAATTTGTAGCCTGAAAAAGTCATGTCAGCGAAAAGCTGGAAAAAAACAAGCTGAGAGCTCAGGTGGCAACATTAGTGACAGAGTGTGGAGGTGATGGCGGCAGCCACAGCAGCATGAGGTCAGAGAGTGGCACAATGAGATTTTGGAGGTGGCAAAACAGTAATAGGCCACAGAGTGGCACAATGACACAGTGTGGAGGTTACGGCAGCAGCCACAGCAGCAGCATGAGGTCAGACAGTGGCACAATGACATTCTGGAGGTGGCAAAAACAGGAGTGGCCATAGAGTGGCACAATGACAGAGAGTGGAGGTCATGACAGCAGCCACAGCAGCAGCATGAGGTCAGGCAGGGGCACAATGACATTCTGGAGGTGGCAAAACAGAAGTAGGCCACAGAGTGGCACAATGACACAGTGTGGAGGTCACGACCGCAGCAGCATGAGGTCACTCACTGACACAATCACATTCTGGAGGTGGCAAAACCAGTAGTAGGCCACAGAGTTGCAAAGTGACACAGTGTGGAGGGCACGTCAGCAGCAGCATGAGGTCAGGCAGTGGCACAATGACATTCTGGAGGTGGCAAAAATAGGAGTAGGCCACAGAGTGGCACAATGACACAGTGTGGAGGTCACGACAACAGCAGCATCAGATCAGTCACTGACACAATCACATTCTGGAGGTGGCAAATACCGGAGTAGGACACAGAGTCGCACAATTACACTTTGTGGAGGGCTCGTCAGCAGCAGCATGAGGTCAGTCAGTGACACAATCACATTCTGGAGGTGGCAAAAAAAAGGAGTAGGCCACAGAGTGGCACAATGACACAGGGTGGAGGTCCCGACAAGCAGCAGCGCATGGGGTTTCAGTCAGTGACACAATCACATTCTGGAGATGGCAAAAACAGGAGTAGGCCCCCAGAGTGGCACTATGACACAGTGTGGAGGTCATGACAGCAGCAGCATGAGGTCAGTCAGTGACACAATCACATTCTGGAGGTGGCAAAAACAGGAGTAGGTCACAGAGTGGCACAATGACAGAGAGTGGAGGTCACGACAGCAGCCACAGCAGCAGCATGAGTTCAGGCAGTGGCACAATGACATTCTGGAGGTGGCAAAAACAGGAGTAGGCCACAGAGTGGCACAATGACACAGTGTGGAGGTCACGACAGCAGCAACATGAGGTCAGGCAGTGGCACAATGACATTCTGGAGGTGACAAAAACAGGAGTAGGCCACAGAGTGGCACAATGACACAGTGTGGAGGGCACGGCAGCAGCAGCATGAGGTCAGTCGTGGACACAATCACATTTTGGAGGTTGGCAAAAACAGGAGTAGGCCACAGAGTGGCACAATGACAAGTGTGGAGGTCACGGCAGCAGTCACAGCAGCAGCATGAGGTCAGACAGTGGCACAATGAAAATTCTGAAGGTGGAAAAAAACAGGAGTAGGCCACAGAGTGGCCCCAATGACACATTTGTGGAGGTCACGACAGCAGCAGCATGAGGTCAGGCAGTGGCACAATGACATTCTGGAGGTGACTAAAACAGGATTAGGCCACAGAGTGGCACAATGACACAGTGTGGAGGGCACGGCAGCAGCAGCATGAGGTCATCAGGGACCAAAACACATTCTGGAGGTGACTAAAACAGGAGTAGACCACAGAGTGGCACAATGACAGAGAGTGGAGGGCACGACAGCAGTCACAGCAGCATCATGAGGTCAAACAGTGGCACAATGACATTCTGGAGGTGGAAAAAACTGGAGTAGGCCATAGAGTGGCACAATGACAGAGAGTGGAGGTCACGACAGCAGCCACAGCAGCAGCATGAGGTCAGTCAGTGGCACAATGACATTCTGGAGGTGGCAAAAACTGGAGTAGGCCACAGAGAGGCACGATGACACAGTGTGGAGGTCACGACCGCAGCAGCATGAGGTCAGTCACTGACACAATCACATTCTGGAGGTGGCAAAAACAGGAGTAGGCCACAGAGAGGCAAAATGACACAGTGTGGAGGTCACGACAGCAGCAGCATGAGGTCAGGCAGTGGCACAGACATTTTTGGAGGTGGAAAAAAAACAGTAGGCCACAGAGTGTCACAATGAACAGTGTGGAGGGCACGGCAGCAGCATGAGGTCAGTCAGTGACACAATCACATTCTGGAGGTGGCAAAAACAGGAGTAGGCCACAGAGTGGCACAATGACACAGTGTGGAGGTCACGACAGCAGCAACATGAGGTCAGGTAGTGGCAAAATGACATTCTGGAGGTGTCAAAACAGTAGTAGGCCACAGAGTGGCACAGTGTGGAGGTAACGACAGCAGCCACAGCAGCCGCATGAGGTCAGGCAGTGGCACAATGACATTTGGAGGGGGCCCAAAAAAGGAGTAGGCCACAGAGTGGCACAATATGCAAAAAGGAAAAAAGAAAGGGGGCGCAAATTTAGCGTTATATTGTAACTGGAAAAAGAGAAAAGGAATGTAGAAATATTCTCACCTTCTAGTGTTGCGCTTTTAATGTAGAGGCACAACACTCGTAAGCGCTTGCAGGGCTATTTGTACCCCGTAGCCCTTACTACGGCAGCCGATGGTCTCTGATGCTCCTCTCGGGTAACCGGTAGGAGAATAAGCCACAAAATGGAGGAAAAAGAACAAAAATGGACCCGGCGCACGTGCAGGTGTAAGTAAAAAAGCCAAGTCTAAAGGCTTTTCATTAAAAGATTTTATTCTTAAAAATGACTCGGGATTACCGTGACAAAAATTTAAAAACAACAATAGCTTTAAAAAGACTTTACGCGTTTCGCGCGTGTACCCGCTTCATCAGAAGTAAAGAATCACTGAAAATTAGAGTATATATAGTGCTAACGTGTATTGTAATTGGATGGTATTATTTACAGGTAAGTGACGTGAAGACACCTGTGGTGAGGAAAAAGGAAGACAATTGGAAGAGCAAGGTGTCAATCAAGGTGAAGACGAGCAGAGGAAAAGGACCCGGGGAAAACCCGGGAGTCATATGTGGAACCCCGTGTATATATTGAAAATTAGATATGTGTTGCGATAATAGAACTAAAATAAATAAGAAAAAAAATCGAATACACCAACAATTATTTATTCGATTTTTTTCTTATTTATTTTGGTTCTATCATCGCAACACATATCTAAGTTCAACATATACACGGGGTTCCACATATGACTCCCGGGTCTTCCCGTCCTTTTCCTCTGCTCGTCTTCACCTTGATTGACACCTTGCTCTTCCAATTGTCTCCCTTTTTCCTCACCACAGGTGTCTTCACGTCACTTACCTGTAAATAATACCATCCAATTACAATACACGTTAGCACTATATATACTCTATGTTTCAGTGATTCTTTACTTCTGATGAAGCGCGGGTACACGCGCGAAACGCGTAAAGTCTTTTTAAAGCTATTGTTGTTTTTAATTTTGTCACGGTAATGCCGAGACATTTTTAAGAATAAAATCTTTTAATGAAAAGCCTTTAGACTTGGCTTTTTTACTTACACCTGCACGTGCGCCGGGTCCATTTTTGTTCTTTTTCCTCCATTTTGTGACAGAGTGGCACAATGACAGAGAGTGGAGGTGACGACAGCAGCCACAGCAGCAGCATGAGGTCAGGCAGTGGCACAATGACATTCTGGAGGTGGCAAAAAACTTGAGTAGGCCACAGAGTGGCACAATGACACAATGTGGAGGTCACGACAGCAGCAGCATGAGGTCAGGCAGTGGCACAATGACATTCTGGAGGTGGCAAAAACCGGAGTAGGCCACAGAGTAGCACAATGAAAACAGTGTGGAGGGCACGGCCCGCAGCAGATGAGGTCAGTCAGTGACACAAACACATTTTGGAGGTGGCAAAAACAGGAGGAGGACACAGAGTGGCACAATGACAGAGTGTGGAGGTGACGGCAGGAGCAACAGCATGAGGTCAGAGAGGTGCACAATGACACAGTGTGTTGGTGACCTCAGCAGCAACAACAGCAGCAGCAGCAGCATGAGGTCAGAGATTGGCACAATGACACAGTGTGGATGTCACAGCACCAGCAACAGCAGCAGCAGCATGAGGACATAGAGTGGCACAATGACAGAATGTGGAGGTGGGTGGCAATACCAGTCCCTGGTAAAGATGGTCGGTGGCAGATGGAGAAACTGGCAGAGATGTGTGGCATCAGGCGGGTGGCGGCATCAGAATAGTGGCTGAGGCACGTAGTTTGAACCCAGACTCATTTCTCATGTTTGGTGGGGGCGTCCCTGGCTGATGTAATCTGACGCCTAAGGGATTGGTGTGTGGAAATCCTGGCCGATCCACGCCTGATTCATCTTGACAAAGGTCAGTCGTTCCACATTTCCCTGGACAAGTGGGTTTTTCCTTGGGTAACGATGGCCCCCGCTGCACTGAACAAAACCCCCTCTGATGGCCAAAGCTACTGGCAAGGCAGGACAGCTTCTCCACTGCAAACTCGGCAAGTTGCGGTCACACATCCAGTTTGGCTGCCCAGTAGTCCAGCGGATCTTCTAACTGGGGTGGCAGAGTGCTGTCCAAGTAGGCCACCCCCTGTTGGTTCAGGGACTGCCCCCGGTCCTGCTGCTGCTGCTGGCGCTTACCCTCCTCACTAGGCGGGTGAAGGAAGCTGCTCATCAGTGACTCCAGACTTAGGTTGCTGCTGATGGAGCTGGTACTCACACTGCTGCTACCCTGCTGACTCACGGCCACACAGCCCACTTGCTGGCTGCGCCGCTGCCTGACGCGCAAGCTGATGCCCTCTTCTCCTGACAATGATGAAGCCTTGCTTCACCGGGCTCCCAAGTGCGGTCGGCTACATCATCATCAATTTGGGTTTCATCGTCACTGCTGTCCTCATCACCGGACTTGGTATGCAGAGGCTGACCCCTCACAACATGACCTCCCATGCCACTCTCCACATCTATACTTTGCCGCCTACTGCAAGAAGCAGGGGACATTTCTTCGCTGCAAAGTAGCTGCTGACTACCCTCCTCAAATCGTTCATCCTCGCTATATAGTGGCACTGAGCCCAGACCACATAGTAGATCTCTGGCTGAGGGAACCGGATGGGACAGAGGCGGGTTGAGGACAGGTGAGGGCCGCTGACCCAATCCCGGGCCATGCAACTAAGGGTTGTGTCTGAGGTTCCCAACGACTCTTGGCTGAGGTTGTCATATGTCATCTGGGAGGAAGTGGATGGCCTAGTCAACCAATCAAGAACCCTTGGGTTGCTAGTCAGCACACGGCCGCTAGATGACAGCGGCAGTTGTGGCCTCACCGAGTGACCCCTGCTGCGACGTCCCCTTGCTGTGCTGCGACCTGGGCCTGCTCCAGGAATGTTTGTGCCACTGCCACTCGCAGGTGAAGAGCCTGCCACCTCTCTGTGTGACATACTGTTTGTTCAAAAATGTACAGACACTGTTTGATGAAGATATCTGTAGATGAGAAATACACACCCTGTATTTGACTCCAAATGAACCCACTAAGAAGCTTGGGTAACCCTTGGATATAAATTGCGCTCCACAAATGGGCAGGAAAAATTGACTTGTATGTGCCGTTTAAAAACTCTGTGTATTTTACTGAAAGTAAAAGCACAAAAAGGCTTAATTAACCTTCGGATATGAATTATGCTACAGAATTTCTTCTGTGGTGGTGAAAAAGAAAGTTTCTTTTACTGAGTACAACTGCAGAAAAATACTTAGTTAACCCTTGGATGTAAATTGCGCAAAAGAATTGAGCAGCCACAAACTACTAGCTTTGTAGCGTGTTACAATGGCGTATTTTTTAAGCTACACAGCAAGAGAAAAAATTGTAATTAACCTTCGCTTGTGAATAATGCTACAGGAAAATTGTAATTTTTGGCGGTGAAAAAGACGGTTTCTTTTTGTCACCACAGCAGAAAAACAACGCTTAATTAACCCCTGGATGTAAATTGCGCAAAAGAATTGAGCAGCCACAAACTACTAGCTTTGTAGAGTGTTACATTGGCGTATTTTTTACGCTACACAACAAAAGAAAAAATTGTAATTAATCTTCGCTTGTGAATTATGCTACAGGAAAATTGTATTTTTTGGCAGTGAAAACGACGGTTTCTTGGAGTCACCACAGCAGTAAAACAACGCTTAATTAACCCCTGGATGTAAATTGCGCAAAACAATTGAGCAACCACAAACTACTAGCTTTGTAGCGTGTTACAATGGCGTATTTTTTACGCTACACAACAAGAGAAAAAATTGTAATTAACCTTCACTTGTGAATTATGCTACAGGAAAATTTTATCTTTTGGCAGTGAAAAAGACGGATTCTTGGAGTCACCACAGCAGAAAAACAATGCTTAATTAACCCTTGGATAAAAATTGCGCAAAAGAATTGAGCAGAAAAAATGAAGTGGTATTTGTATTGTAAAAACGCTATTTCTTTAAATGAACACAACAGGAACTGGCTTAGATCCCCTTAGATATTCAATGTGCTGTGAGCAGTTAGCATTAAAATGTATATGCAGCTGCAGTGGACGCACACTGGACTTCAGATCCAATACCCCAAAAATCAGAAATAGAACATTAAGAGAAGCAGTCTCTGAGACAAGCTGAGACACCCCACAAAAATCGCTGTATAAAAATCAGTTCTTCAGTAAGAGCTATCACAATCAGCCGCAGCAGCACCTTCCCTGATCACTACAGTGAGAGGAGTGTGAGCTCCCCTCCGTCGCGCCCGGACTTATATAGTGCGGTGACTTCACAGAATCCCGCCGGTCTCTGATTAGCTTCATCTCTGCACATGTCATGCAGGCTATGCCCTTCTTCCTCCCAGAGTTCTTTGCCCCATGTAACACCATGTGCTTGCAGCCAATTTTTCAATGAAAAGCACACTTCGTTCACCCGAAGTCCCCCAAACTTCGACTTCGTTCAGAACCGAAGTTTTCCTGAAATTCTAAATGAATTCCACTTCGTTAGAATCAATTCGCCCATCTCTAACCATAATCTTCAGATCTTCAATAGAATGGTCCTCTATGGAGAAGTGTTGTGCCACTGGAAGATCAGTTCTGCTGTTATTAATAGTGAATCTGTGTGAGTTCATTCGCTGGCCGAGTCTCTGTCCTGTTTCCCCCACATAAAGGCCTGTGGTCGGACATTGCGCACACATAATCAGATATATCACATTGCTAGACCTGCAGGAAAATGTCCCCCTAATTCTGTGCACCTGCTGGGACTGTGGGACAGGTACACTGTCAGCGGTGTGGATGTGCCTGCAGGTCTTGCACCTGTTCTGCAGGCAGGGTGAGATGCCATTTTCTGTTGGGGCCTTCAGGTCGCTCCGGACATTAGGAGGCCCTAATTCAATTCCATAATGACTTCAATAACTTCCACCCCACCATCAACCTTAAACTTACCTATTCAGAGAGCAAAATCCACTTTCTGGATACTACAATACATATCAAAGAGCACCGGCTACTCACATCAGTGTACCACAAACCCACAGACAGAACGGCCTACCTCAGGAATGACAGCTTCCACCCCAAGCACACAAAGCAATCCATTATATGCAGCCAGGCTATACGGTACAATCGTATTTGCTCCGACAAGACAGACCTGGACAAACACCTCCTGGATCTGAGGACAAAATTTCTCCAATTGGGATACAGGCCAAAAGTGACGGACAATCAAATCAGCAAAGCGGCCGCCATCAACAGAGACAGTCTGCTCATATACAAAGAGCCCCAGAAGGAAGAACGAGTGCCCTAGTTGTAACCTACAACCCACACTGGAGACCCTACGAAGATTCCCCAAGGGACTTCCACCTGTACTACATAGGGAAAAACAGACTCAAAGACATATTCCAGTCCCCCCTCTTCCTTTCCTTTCGGCAACCCCCAAAACCTGCGGCTTTATTATTGTCCGGAAAGCCCTGAAGGCCCCAACAGAAAACGGCACCTCACCCTGCCTGCAAAACAAGTGCAAGACCTGCAGGCACATCCACACCGCTGACAGTGTACCTGTCCCACAGTCCCAGCAGGTGCATAGAATTAGTGGGACATTTTCCTGCAGGGTTTTAGCAATGTGGTGTATTGATTATGTGTGCACAATGTCCGACCACAGGCCTTTATGGGGGGAAACAGGACAGAGACTCAGCCAGCGAATGAACTCACACAGATTCACTATGAATAACAGCAGAACTGATCTTCCAGTGGCACAACACTTCTCCAGAGAGGACCATTCTATTGAAGATCTGAAGATCATGGTTTTAATGGGACACTTTAAGACCCTGAGGGAGAGAAAGGAATGGGACTTTAAATGCAAACATTTCAGACTCTGCAAAATGGGCTAAATTTTCTGCCAGCCCTTTTTGTCAAACTATGTGTGAACTGTGATGGCCACAAATTACACCTGATGGTACGGGGATAAGACGCAGAATTACTGACCCCTCCATCACGCCTCACAAGTTTCCAGATAGTTGATTTTTTGACCTGTTTTGTTATTTTAAGAATTCTAAGATCTTTGAAGGTCCATGTCTTTTGTGTATAAAAAGTCTGTTTAATTTTCACTTTCTTGTATAACAACCTGTCTGAATAAGGGAGCTAGTTCTCTCGAAAGCTCGCCATCAAATATACTCAGTTAGCCTGAAAAAGGTATCGCCTGATTTCTTCACTCTTCTACTACTTTCTATGGCTAACATGGTACAACATTATACTACTTATGTACACTTATACACAGAAGTTTATAGTAAAAGTGATTGTATGGTCAAGTGGGGGCTAAATATTACAATACAAAACAACGTTTTAAAAAATATTACAAATTTCATCACCCCCTTTTCAAATTTATCAATTTAAAAAAAATAATAATTGGTATTGCTGCATCCATGAAATTCCGGTCTAATACAATATTATCTTACCTATCTTCTCTGGTAAACACTAGAGCATGATGCAACAACTTTTTTGGTTACCCTGCCCAGCGGGAAATAAAAAACTACAAAGCAAAATATTATATAGATAGTGATGAGCATTACGTTGGCCTCTCGTCATCGGGTTCGATAGTCGATATCGGCAATTAATCAAGACGATTTCGATAGTCGATAAACGATGATCGCGCGATTGACCATTAAAAGTTATGGGTGCGGAACAACACCTTCATTCCTTACACCAAACAGGGCTGGAGACGCTGGGAATTAACATCCCCAATAAACAACAGTCAATTGGATACGTGCTACATCTTAGGCAAACACATAAGGTTATTAAAAGTCACAGAAAAAAAAGTCACAGAAATTTCATAAATTTTCCTGTCTTTGTACCACAGCATGACCTATAAAAAAAAAAAAGTGCCAGGAAGGCAGTATTATTTGAAAAACCATCATTTACTTTATAAACTGGGCATTTACTATCTCTGTCCTGGAACGCAGCATGACCCTTAAACCTATCTGACCCACAGATTCTTTGAACCACCATTTTAGTTGAAATGGACATTGACTATACATGTCCTGTACCGCAGCATGACCCTCAAATCTGCATGACATCCAGATTTAAAAAGTGCCGGAAAAAAGGAGTCTTTCAACCACCATTTTAGTTGAACTGGACATTGATATACATGCCCTGTACCGCAGCTGACCCTCAAATCTGCATGACCCCCAGATTTAAAAAGTGCGGAAAAAGGAGTCTTTAAAACCACCATTTTAGTTGAACTGGACTTTGGGACTAGCCCTGATCTGTACCACAGTTGACCATTAAACCTGTCTGACCCCAGTGGTGGGTCACGAGTTGACATTTGGGCTGCCTTCGCTTCATGTTGGACGGATGCTGATGATGCTGATGACGACCATTTGTGGCCGTGGGCTGGGAGGATGAGGGGGTTAAAACTGCTGGATGCAGTTGCATTAACCATGCAGAACAGATTGGTGACGCTGTTTTGTTAAATGAGATTCACAGGGCCTGACCCCGCGATGACAGGCCCGACGGTCCTGCAACCGACGATCCGCTGGCTTGCGTGTTGTCGCCAGACTGGAAGGAGCACCTTCTCTCGTAAACCCCTACCTCCATGTCCTACACCCCTCTTTGCTCGCTTACCACCCGCATTTCGCTCCATTGTTCAGAAAGATAAAAAGTATGGAAGAGTTTTTGACGTCTCTTATTAAAAGACGGCAAATCACGCTATTTTTAAATCCCTCTAATTTCCCCACAGCCAACTAGGATTAGAAACTGAATGTTTTTTAGCAATTAACCTGTTTAAATGCGGTCTGGTGGAAGAACCATAAGACAAAATCAACAGTTTTTCTTCCTTCAGTCCCGGGATTTACAACTGGGCCCCGTAAGACTCGGAATTAATAGTTTTCAACAAATATCATACAAGTGCGCTATCTGCGCCAAACTGAGATTCAACGAGTGCTATAAAACTATTCAAAAGTTACACAGATGAGAAATTGCGTTTTTTTCAGCAATGACAAACGAGAACAGTTGCTAGAAAATTTTTCGATCAGAATTGTCGTACAACGTGGCTATTTGAAAAAACTAGGGCCGCACCACGTGCAATACAGCTATTTAAAAGTTATACGGATAACAAACGGTGGTTTTTGCACCAACAGTAACTACAAAATTTCTGTATCGAAATTTAAATACAAGGTGGCTCTATGAACAAAACTGGGCCGCACCTAAGTAAAAAAAACACCTATTTGAAATGTATAAGGATAATAAAAGGTGGGTTCTGCACCTATGAAATACACCTGCAATTACTAGCAATTTTCTGTATGGTAATATAAGTACAAGATGGGTCTTTCAACAAAACTGGTCTGCGCCAAATTGGAAAAAAACATAATTAAATTGTGTACGGATAATAAAAGGTGGTTTTTGCACCTATGAAATACACCTGCGGTGACTAGAAAGGTTCTGTATCCTATTGTACGTACAAAGTGGGTCTTTGAACAAAACTGAGCTGTGCCAAAGTGTAAAAAAAAAACTAATTAAATTGTGTTGTGGCAGTGTGACCGTGTGCAGTTACAGGTCTATGCCGCTAGGTGGAATTTAGCAGGGTACCTGCTACAAATGTGCCACCAAATGTCTGGGTTCGGTGGGGGAAAGAGACTTGTGGGTGTTAGTAACAATAGGTTTCTAACAAAGGTAGCTAGAATGGCTGCCTTGCAGCCAGGTATGGGTCTCTATTCCCGGGACGGTCGTAGCATTGGGTGGGAGGCCGTCCCCACGTTCCAGGCCAGGTTTTGGGCCAGTCCCGGTAGGCCTATAAAAGGCCGCCTACTCCAGGTGATTGGGGGGCGTGGTCTGCCACAAGAGAGTGGAGCAACAGAGGAGCTGGAGGAGAGCTCTGGCCCCCCAGAGGCTTGAGGCATGCAGGTGGCTGCCTTCAGGAAGCCGAATCCAGCAGAGGCTGGTAAAACGTGGTTGTGGTGCTGGCAGTAGGCCAAGTCCACAGGTAGTGAGGGACGTACTTCGTGTATAGTTAGTGGCCAGACGGCCAAGGATTTATTTTTATGAGTTATGTTTTCTGTAACTGTGTGCCTCAATAAAACTGGCCGAGGCCAGTTTGAAACATTCCTCCGTGTTGGAAGATTATTTGTGCCAAGATCGTTCTACCAAGGACGGCGATCCCAAAAAGCCAAGTGAGAAACCCCTGAGACGGGCCAAGATGGCGTCTCAGAGTTAAGCGGCAGCTTCCATATGGTGGAGGTATGCGATGGGCAAATATTGGCACTAATTGATGTGTGCACAAAGTGGTGCAGAAAATGCAGTTTACATAGGACTGCTGCAGTTTGCATTGGACTGCTGGAGGCTAACTCTGTGGAGCAAGAGACTATCTCTGTGAAGACAGGGGAGGCACCCCGGTAAAGAGACGGTCTTGCTGCCTGGAAAAATTTTGTTTTTACTATGGAGGATATTTTTGAGCTGGTGCGCCGTATGACCACCCAGCAAGCAGTACAAAAGGCTGTTAGTAATCCTAGCCAGTCATCTGAATGCCAAGAGACTGTGGTTGGAGGTTCCGTTGCCATAGGCAACCAGCCTGACCTCTGTTCTGGATGTCTGCAGAGGGTAACGTGTGCAAAAGGATGTCCTGTTGCTAAGAGGTCCGGGGTCCTTCCCAAGGGTGAATAAAGTCCCAGGAAGACCAGACGGCAAAGGTACAAGGATCCTGTTGTTACTAAGGGCAACAAACCGCGACCGCAGGAAACCGCCACTATCCAGCAGGAGGCGCTGTGCTGGAGAGGCCATAGAGCGGGATGTGTTCCTGAGAGTCCGTTGATCTGGAGGTCAGAGAACGTGTCACCACGGATGCACTGGTTACTGGTGGATGATCTCTCACTGTGGGTGGACATGGACTGTCGCCAAGATGTCTCCAAGGTGCACCCGGACATCATACCTAGTGTGAAGACCCATCCAGAATATGGTAAGACCGTTCTGATGTATTTTGAAACCTGTTGTGGGACTGTCATGCATAGCCTGGCGATTTGTGAGAACCTACAGTCCGGGTGTCTACTTAGCAGAGACTTTCCCCATTTCGGGCACTTGTGGGCAACAGCCAAGGTATCGGGTAAAACAAGTGATTTCTCCTGGGATGTGCCCCCTGTGGAGTATGCAGTGCCAAGTACTGAGATGAGAGTGGATAAGACTGACACAGTGTATTTTGGACTGGAAAAGTCTGATGGACTCTATGTTCAGGACATATGCACTACATTGCCTGTTGCAAAGGTTACTAAGGCGGAAAAGGGGCCTGTAATCAATTGGCAAAAATAGAAATATCCTTTTTCTTCTTCTTATTTATATATTCAAAGCAACATATTTATGCTTAATCTTCAAAAACCGTAAAATGCATATAAACATTAAAAGCACGGGACACTTAGCTGGATTCAGCAAGTCCTTTCAAAGTGGATAGAGACGCCAGCAGGCCACACGAGGCTTGAGAAAGGGGGCGTGGTCCCCCGAAATGTTGCGTGATTGGGCAACATGCATCTACTGAAGTAGGAACAACTTGGGCTCCACTCCTCGTGTGGCTTGCTGGCGTCTCTATCCACTTTGAAAGGACTTGCTGAATCCAGCTCAGTGTCCCGTGCTTTTAATGTTTATATGCATATTACGGTTTTTGAAGATTAAGCATAAAAAGGTTGCTTTGAATATATAAATAAATAAGAAGAAAAAGGATATTTCTATTTTTGCCTTTTGTACAGCATCCAAATACTACGTAAGGTTTATATAAGCAGGTGGGGTCCTGCTTTGATGCTGTTTCAACACAGGGACACATAGTGCAATTTATAAACATTGTGACTGCCTGTAATCAATGGCTCTGTCAGACTACCTGAGCAGGAAGAGGGGAGCGGTATCACAAAGTTAGCTCCAGTTACTGCTAGGTGTGAACAAGTGTCTAGAGGTGCTGTAGCAGAGACAAGCTCAGGTGTGCCCCTAGAGGTCATGATTAACAATGCTGAGAGTATAACAGAGAATGTGTGTCCTGGGGTGCATGATAATATGGAGACCAACCCTACAGACTCCGGAGGAGCTAATACGGTTGCCTATAGCAACATGGTATCTTCTGCACCTCCTGCTGTAAAAACGTATGAGTGTGCGTGCCCTGAAGATGGGTGTGAAGTGTCTGGAGTCCAGTTGGTGAATGTGTCTGCCAGTGACCCCAGCGCACCGTGTGTACCTGATTGTAGCCTGCAAGTTGCAGGTAATGCGGGCCCCGAGATTGATGGCCCCCAGTTCTTGTGATGTGTTGGGCCAGAGAGGGCTTTCAGTTTCGGGTGCGGCCGGGAAAGGGACGGAGAAACCCTGGGGGATGTTTGCACTCCTACAATGTGGGGGAGACTGTTTAATGAGGGTTTGTCCGGACTTGGGTGTATGCCTGCAGAATGCAGCCTCAGATGTTTTGAAAATGCCGTGTAAGGAAACAGGGCTGGGAATTCGTGTCAGCCCTGACGGTATTAAGGTGGCACTCTGTGATGGGAGCTGGATTGTAGCACTGCGATTTATAAAGAGTAAGGTTTGTGTGAGATTGAGTCCAAAAGGATTCTTTTTCCCCCCGTGGTTGCTGTGTTGCAGTAGCTTTTTTGCCATGGTCAAAAAAGACGCAGTGAGGAAAGTGAGCTGGTAAAACCCCACAGAGTGGGTGTAGGTTTGAACCCTAGTAGGGGGCGGGTAGGGGGGTTAACCCCCGATGGTAAAAAAGGCCGGGGTTCTGAGGCAGCAAAAAATTTCTCCCCAGAGGTTATGGAGGACAGTAGTAACCGTTTCCAGAGTAGTATGTTCGGGGTTTTTTGGCGACCTACAGGTAGGGCTTTTCCAGAAGATACCCCTAGAGCTATTGAGTTAAATGTTCAGGAGTTGCTAATGTGAACCAGCCAAATTTTTGTCAAAGTGGGGGGATCACAAGGGGATGGCCGGGATGCTATGATGGGGGTCCATTTCTAAATTTGTCTGCCATTCCCCCAGCCATTTGTAAATTTTGAGGTTGAGAAAGATGTAGAAGTATTCCAGGCGAATGAAGTTCCCCCTTAGAGATTTTTAGGGGAGTGGGGAGGAAACATCTCCCCCATAAATCAGAGGTCGCTGCTAGAAAGCGCCAGTAAAAGGTTTTTGCAAGGGGAAGGTGTCCTCCTGTCACTGGTGAGGTGCCCAGGAAAGGTCACAGGGCAGACAAAGTGCTTTAAGGGTTCCCAATGGTGACGCTGAATATTAGATGCCTGTGATTGGGGGAGGTTTGTATTGCAGAATTGCATTGTTTTGGCCCCTGTAGTGCAATATAAGCCCCCAAGGGGGTCACCACAAGTCAAATACTTGTGGCAGCGAAAAGTCCCATGTGAGGGCCACGACCCCTGTACTCATCAAGAGTAGTGCGGGGGAAGGGGGAAACAGACAGTGATTGTGGTCTTTCAGCTGCTGTGAGTCAGGTGTTGGAGGGACCACGGTCCTCGACATTAAAATCCCCCATAAGAGGCTGAGTTTATCAGAGAGGCCCCTGATGTGGTTTTGTTGCAATAACCGTGGGCATTGACCCCGCAGGTTATGGGTGGCACAGAGGTAAATGGGGGCCACAGTCGGTCTACTGCAGTGGAGAGTATATCCCTGAGGGGTCATGAATTTGAACAATTGGCTAGTGCCACGAGGCGAGCTCATGGTTGAGAGGAATTGGAGAAAGTACGAGGGAAAAAAGGATCGTATTAAGAGACTTGGTTTCTCATAACCGAGAAAAAGAGGTAGTGGTTTGGGGGTCAGGTGCGCCCCAAAATGGCCTGGTGGATAGAGACCCGACGGTGGCGTCATTACAGTTCTGGTGACATTGGGTGGGTTGCTGGGACCAACCCGGGGCCTTTTGCGGATGAGACCCACAATAGTGAAAATTTGGCCCAGTGGGGACAATCCAGGGTAACCTGGGGATGGAAGAAAATACAAGGCCGGATAGCGTGGTTTGGGGGGTTTTCACTAGTAAACCCGGTGAAGGCAGCATAGGTGAAAGGTGGGTAACACCGGGGGAAGCAGAGGTGCATGGGTTTGACACCTATATAAGTGCAGTAAAGGTCGGTTGCCCAAACATGTTTTTGAGTGCATGGTATGAGCCCCCCAACTGGTTGTGTGTTGGGGCAATTTTTTCTCTCCAGGAAGAATTGGGGGAAATTTTGCCCCAAAGTGGAGCTTTGATCCTGGAGGGGTGATGGCGAAGGGTGAAAAAAGACCCACGGCCTTTTTTGAGGGGGGAGGATATGGGCATTGTGACCGGGGGAGTTTCAGGTCTCTGCCGCTAGGTGGAATTTAGCAGGGGGACCGCTAGAAACGTCCCCCGAAT
>JAODAL010005181.1:72500-146814 GCA_025379985.1 Phyllomedusa bahiana
TATAAAGAATACTGGATAAAGTTCACAAAGACTTAGGGCGAAATGTATGAACGGGCTTTACGCCTGTTTTCTGGCGCACACTGCGCCTCCCAGCCGGAATCCCGCTGTCGGACCCAGCGTTCGCCACTTTCGGCTGCGGTCCGCATGAAGGGGCGGGCAGAGGGCGGGCAGTGGACGCGGTGGGGCAGGGTGTAGGCGTTCCGGGGCGGGACGCGGCGCGCTCGTATAGTCCGAGGCATGTACCATCGCGGCTCGCCAAATCGCGACGCTCTGCAGCTCCGACAAGCAGACCAGCTTTTTTTTGGTCTAAATCCTCCGGCGGCGGCGAAGTGAAGCAGGATCCGAACATGCGAGGAAGCGGATCGAAGATCGCGACAGAAGTCTCGGCGCTCCCGCTCCGACAAGAAAGACTTGGTCTAAATGCTCCGGCGGAGGCGAAGTGAAGCAAGAACGGAACATGCGAGGAAGCAGATCGAAGATCGCGACAGAAATCTGGGCGCTCCGCTCCGTGCAGCAGGAGTATGAATAGGAAAAAATCGCCTTTATAAAGGCGGAAAACAGTGTCAGAAGAGAGTTGCACGTAAAAAAATACACATAATAAAAAAAAACATCACTTTCCCAAACTCTAGAACGGCGCAATATCAACAAATATGATATTGCAAATTGCCGGGAAAGACAGTAATTCAAAATCTGAAACCTATTCTCATTGGTCGGCAGAAACCGGCCAATCAGAATCGGAGCGACAGTGAACCATTAAAAGCTATGGGGAAGAATTGACCAATCAAAATCCCCGGCGGGATAATTCAAAATACAGTAAAAATGCTGAAAAGAGCTGATTGGCTGAGCTAGCGGGGTCTCGGCTAGCTCAGCCAATCAGAATAGGAGCGACAAAGTCCCATTCTAGCCTATGGAGAAGTGTAGACCAATCAGAATCCAGGGCGGGATAATTCAAAATACAGTAAAAATGCTAAAAACAGCTGATTGGCTGAGATAACGGGGGCTTGGCTATCTCAGCCAATCAGAATAGGAGCGACAAAGTCCCATTCTAGCCTATGGGGAAGTTTACACCAATCAGAATCCAGGGCGGGATAATTCAAAATACAGTAAAAATGCTGAAAAGAGCTGATTGGCTGAGCTAGCGGGGTCTCGGCTAGCTCAGCCAATCAGAGCGCGAGCTACTTCTCCCATTATACTCTATGGAGAGATGAGCGCACTCAAATCTCCGCGCTCAGCGCCGCGCGGCATGAAGTATTAATCAACAAATTATTTTTATACAGTGTAAAACATTCTCAGATAAAGACCAGAACACTTCTTGAAAAATAAAGCAGTTAAAAACCCGAACAACGCGTTCGTCGCCGAGACCGGCGCTACATAGGGAATTGCCATAGAGATATATCCACCTTGCACTTAAATTTGAATCCAGCAATTTTATAGTCACCACAGGTGAATTGAAAGGTGCCAAAAATATCTTGTATTAAACGAATACATAACAGATACGTGTTTTTTGACTTTGGCACACTACAGCTTTGTTCATTGAGGCAGCTTGCACTTAAATTTGAATCCAGCAATTTTATAGTCACCACAGGTGAATTGATAGGTGCCAAAAATATCTTGTATTATACGAATACATAACAGATACGTGTTTTTTGACTTTGGCGCAGGCCAGCTTTGTTGATAGATCTACTTTGCAGTTAAATTTGAATCCAGCAATTTTGTAGTCACCACAGGTGAATTGATAGGTGCCAAAAATACCTTTTATCATCCGAATACATTTCAGATATGTGTTTTTTCACTTTGGCGCAGGCCAGCTTTGTTTATAGATCTACTTTGCAGTTAAATTTGAATACAGCAATTTGATAGTCACCACAGGTGAATTGATAGGTGCCAAAAGTACCTTGTATTATCCGAATACATTTCAGATACGTGTTTTTTCACTTTGGCGCAGGCCAGCTTTGTTGATAGATCTAGTTTGCAGTTATATTTGAATCCAGCAATTTTTTTTTGATTTGAGGGATTTGAGAATAGCTGTGATTTGCCGTCTTTTAATAAGAGACTTTCCAAAACTCTTCCATACCTTCTCAAATTTTTATATTTCTGAACATGGAGCGAAATTCAGGTGGTAAGCGAGCAAAGAGGGGGGGTAGGACATGGAGGTAGAGGTACGAGAGAAGGTGCTCCTTCCAGTGCTGGCGACAAAACGCATGCCAGCGGATCGTCAGTTGCAGGACCGTCAGGCCTGTCATTGCTGGGTCAGGGCCCTGTGAATCTCAGTAACGAACAGCGTCGCCAATCTGTCCTTCAGTGGTTAATGCAACCTGCATCCAGCAGTCTTACCTCCTCGTCCTCCCAGTCACGGCCACAAATGTCATCATCCGCATCACCAGCATCCGTCCAACATGAAGCAGCCCAAATGTCAACTCGTGTACCCACCACTGTGGATAATCCATTTTCTGAAGACCTCTTTGATGACAAAATGCGGTTGGGGTCAGAAGGCATGTTAAAAGATCAAGAGGCCAAAGAGGATGATTTTCTCTGCTCTGACGCCCAGTTACTGATGCCATCAGAGGAGGAGAAGGAAGCCGGTCAATCGGCAAAAATCCCGGGCGGTCGGCAACGCCTTGCAGTCCCTCTTGCTTGTAGCCTGCAGCTCCTGGATGCAGAATGTCAGGACGACGAAGTCACCTGTGTTGATGATGATGATGACGACATTGCGGATCCAACGTGGTCTTTTCAGCAGAATTTGCTTGCGAGCGCTTCATCACTGGACGAGGAGGAAGACGATGGGGTAGTGTCAGTACGGGTTCCGCCTCAAAAAGGGAGAGGGCGGTCGCAGAAGTCCGCTGATATGATTCCGCCAGCCACGGTCAGCGCAAACCCCGCTCCTCGCTTATCGCCGTCAAAAAGGTCCAGGACCTCTCAAGCCTGGGCCTTCTTTGACCAAGCCTCTGATTCACCCAGCGATGTCATATGCCGCCTATGCCGTAAACTTATAAGTAGAGGCAAGAACCTTAGGTGGTTAACAACCACCAACATGTCTAGTCACATGCAGCGAATGCATGAGTTGAAATGGAGGCAACACTTGGCCAAAAAAGGCCAGACCGACGCCGGGCCTCCTACCACTGTCCCACCCGCTGTCTCCGCCTCCTCCTCCTCCGCCACCACCAAGCGTTCCTCAGCTGCCCATGTCTCTCAGAGTCATGATCAGGGATCAGCCTCTGCTTCAGCCTCCACCGTCGCCCGAGTACCACCAGCACCACCAGAGACCCATCCTACCCCTTCTCCTTCCACCAGTTTGATGACCTGCACGCCGTACAGCGGCCAGTCTAGCAGCCAGCCTTCTGTCTTCCAGGTTTGGGAGCAGAAGAAACACTTTAACCCAAACCATCCCAAAGCCAAAAGCCTGAATGTCGGCATTGCCAGGCTTTTGGCCTTAGAAATGTTGCCTTTCCGTCTGGTGGACACAGATGGGTTCCGCCACGTCATGGCCCTTGCCTGCCCCCAATACCAGATGCCGAGCAAGCATTTCTTTTCCAGAAAAGCCGTTCCTGCCCTTGCCAGCCACGTGTCATCTAAAATTTCAAGCGCGTTGTCTGCATCTGTTGCCGGAAAAGTCCATCTGACCACCGACACATGGACTAGTAAGCACGGCCAAGGCCGCTATATCTCTGTGACAGCTCACTGGGTGAGCTGGGTGGATGTCTCTGGGGGTGACGGTGGCTCTCAGGCTCGGCGCACGCTCTTCAAAACCGCAGGGATGGTGCAGGGTTCTTTCCCCCAAGGTCCTCTGGTGGCATCACGTGCCCAGAGAAACCAGGCCGTGTTGAAATTAATCTGTCTTGGAGACCGTCCACACACAGGTCAGGAGCTGTGGACGGCTCTCCGCAACGAGACCGAGCGCTGGCTGGGTGACAAGAACCTTGTGCCAGGCAAGGTGGTGTGCGATAACGGGCGAAATCTGCTGGCCGCCCTTAAGATCGGTAGGCTGGAGCACATCCCTTGCCTGGCACATGTCATGAACCTTGTCGTCCAGAAATTTCTAAGAGCTACCCGGGTCTGGACTGCCTGCTGAGGAAGGCTCGAAGTCTAAGTTCGCACTTCCGCCGTTCGCACCCTGCTTCGTCCCGCCTGGCTGCGTTGCAGCGTCAGCTCGGCCTCCCCGTCAACCGTCTCATTGTTGACGTGGCAACACGCTGGAATTCCACCCTCTAAATGCTCCAGCGATTGTGTCAGCAGCGCAATGCCATTACGCAGTACGAAGTGACACATGGCCTGACAAGCAGCGGTGCGGACCTCGGGGTGTTGATCCAACCCAGGGGTGGGGCAGGTGAAAGAGCTCTGCACCATCCTTGCCAGTTTTTGAAGAAGCCACCAAAATGGTCAGTGCGGACAATGCCCTTGTCAGCATGAGCATTGTGGTGATCTTGGTTTTGGAACAATCGTTGGACCTCGAAACAACGGGCCCCGCCAGCGACGGGGGAGAGACGGACACAGATGCGGCACGGAGCCTTTCTCTCCGTCAAATCCAAAAGGGCCCGACAGTTTCACAAATTTCATGGGTCTTCATTAGGAGTGGTTCGGGGCCAGAGCAGTGCAAGGTGGCCTCAGCTTCGGGGGTGCATCATCAGGCAAGTCAGGGCTTGCAAACGGCCGAGGCAGGGGAAGGGGAGGAGGAGGTACCTAGACACCGACGTTCCCGACTTCTCCCTTGGGAAAGGGGTTTGGGCGCGAATTTGAGGCGGAGGAGGAAATGAGAAATCAGTTTGCTAGTCCCCTCGCCCCAGAGGTTTGGAAATCAAGGCCCACCTCACATGAGTGCTTGGATGCTCATTTCTCCAAAATGATCCCACTTTAAAGGCCATCAAAAGAACAACAGTTCGGGGGGCCCCCCTTCCGGGGATCCCCCGAACAAAAAAAAATCAGCTCTTTCCTTCCACCCACCCAAATAGAGAGAAAAATGCAGGAAATGGAGACCTTGCTATATCAACTGGAGCATCTTTGCGTCTGCTTCACCCCCCAAATGTCAGGGTTGAACAACATCCACGTGACTGCAGTAGAGTCCCAAAAGTAGGGCGTAGCGGCGCAGCGGCAAGGTGGCAGAACCAAAAGGGTGCCCCTTGGCAATCTTTTTTTCCCACCTCCAAGCATGAAATGCGGGGCACCACCCAACACACAGAGACCAGTTAAATCATGGTTCAGACTATCTCTCTCAACCCCCGATTTTTTTGTATGTGTTCCGACCCAATAATTTCTGGGTACCCAAAAGGGAGAATGGCCCGGCGGGCTCGTCACGCCATAGAGGTGTTGTCCTCCCCAGCAGCCAGCGTCAATAGACAGCCCTTCAGCACAGCTGGAGGATCTTACAGACAAACGCTTTCCGGCCTTTCCACAATAATTGGACATTTACTTTCATCAGAGAATCAGGCAGGATCTCTGATGATGTTGTGGCCCCAATTCCCAAGGTCCCCCGATTTTTTCCCGGGTCTACTTCACTTTCCCTTAAACAGAAAGGGCCTTTAAAAAATGTTTTTTAAATGATAATTTTTACTGCTTTTTTATTCCTTTTCCCCAACATTTCATTTTGCTGGTTTTCTGTGAGGAGACTGTAAAAACGCAAGGTTTCATGACAAACCCGTATTCCATTTACTCCTTTATTTTTAGAATTTTCGCATTGAAAGGGTTTTAAAGGTCATGTTGCTGTGAGTACAGCATAATTAGGCCCTTTGGAACGAAATGGGGTTTTTAATGGCTTTTCCCCCCTCACAATTTTAATAGGGCTGAGAATAATTTAAATTTTTGGGGTCATGCGCTTTTAAATGCAGCAATACTAAGGTCCATTAAAAAAAAAGTTTTTCTAACAGACATTTTTCTTCACAATTGTCCAAAGGGGGGTCAAGGGTTTATGCTTTGAATTTTTTGGGGGGATTTTGCTTTGAAAGCGATAAAACAGGTCCCCATTATAAAAAAAAAAAATTTTGTTTCTAACAGACATTTGTTTTTCCCAATTGTCAAGGTGGCTCAAGGTGAGGTGCTGTCAGAAACAGGAATAGGGAGGACACGTAATGACACTATTCAAAATGACTTTTTTTTGCAAGATCTTTAACAAGCTATCAAACCCTGTATTTAGCCCCTTTAATCTTAAAAAAAGAGAAACAAAGACTGGGGGATTCCATCCTATTTTAAAAATGTGTTTTTTCTGAAAATTTAAAATACTAAAATACTTGTGTACAAAAAACTGGTAAAAAAATTTCCCTGAATTTCAAGGGAGGCAGGAAAAAAATTGACCAATGTAGGTTATTCAGAGGACAGGATATGGAGCACGGGCAGAGAACAAAAAACAGAGACAAATTTCCTCCGCACTTTGGTAAAAAAGAAAAAGAATGCCCAAAAAAAAGGGCACTGGTGGAACAGGAGCGTCAACCACCATATTTCCAATGAATCAATTTTAAGCACTCATACGGGGGGGCAAGCGCTACCCGGACGGGGGCTATTGTCCCAGTGAAAAAAAAATGGGGGTTGAAAGACCCTTTTTCCCCACTTTTTAAAATTTTGGGGGGCATGCAGGGTTTTGGGGGTCAGCTGTGGCCCCGGACAGGTATAGTCAATGTCCAGGGAAAATAAAATGGTGGGAAAGACTCCCTTTTTCCGACTTTTTAAATGTGGGGGTCACAGGTTTGGGGCTCATGCTGTGGCCCGGGGGTAATCAATGTCCAGTAAATAAATGGTGGGTTTAAAAAAACTCCTTTTCCGGGACTTTTTAAATGTGGGGGCATCGGTTTGGGTCGCTTTGGGGCCCGGGCAGGTTAGTCAATGTCCCCTGAAATAAAATGGTGGTTAAAAAGACCCTTTTTTCCGCACTTTTTTAAAAGTGGGGGTCATGCAGGGTTTGGGGCATGCTGTGGCCCGGACAGGATTTGTCAATTTTCCAGTGAAAAAATTAAAAAAGGTGGTTGAAAGACTCCTTTTTCAGGGGACTTTTTTTAAAAAGGGGTCCCTGCAGGTTTGGGGCTCATGCTGTGGCCAGGACAGGGACAGTAATGTCCAGGGGAAACTAAAATGGTGGTTTAAAGACTCATTTTTCTGGCACTTTTGAATCGGGGGGTCATGCAGGTTTGGGCTCATGCTGTGGCCAGGACATGTATAGCCCAATGTCCGTGAAACTAAAATGGTAGTTTGAAAGACCTTTTTCCGGCACTTTTAAATCTGGGGTCATGCAGGTTTGGGGCTCATGCTGCGTTCCAGGACAGGGATATTCAATGTCCAGTTCAAGAAAAGATGATGGTTCAAATTAATACTGCCTTCGGGCATTTTTAATTTGTGGGTGATGCAGGTTTAAGGGTCATGCCGTGTACAAGACAGGGATAGTGAAGTTGTGTGTTTTTTTTTCGTGGCTTTTATAACCTAAGTGTGTTGCCTAAGATGTAGCACGTATCCATTTGACTGTTGTGGATGTTAATTCCGCTTCTCCAGCCCTGTTTGGGTTTTAAGAATGAAGGTGTTGTTGCTCTCCCATAGACTTTAATGGTCATCGTTCATTATCGACTGCTCACTATCGACTATGTTGTCGATGATGGTCGACTATCGACCATCGACCGATGTCGATGGCCAACGCAATCGCTCAACACTAAAAGCCAGTCCATAGTAGCTGGGTATCAGCCATACTAGATACAGAAGTCAGCCACCTAGAGCGACATGTATGTACAGGGCTGCGCCAGTTTTTGGGCTGAAAACACGCCGTTCGCTCTATTTGCAACCAGGCGCACTCCAAAATTAGGCGTATTACAAAGTGCCCGCAGCACTTTGTAATACGCCTGAGATAGTGGGCTGTGTTGCACTAAAACCGTACAAAGCTACACATTTATCAGGCAAATCCAGGCGCATTACTGCTGGAACAAGTAGACAACTTTAAAAGTGGGTTTCCTGAGCCTGAATTGTCGCTTTGTAGCTAGAAAGCGCTAAATCTATGACCTGCAGTAGATCAGGCTCACAGATTCAGGCGCATTCTACGCTACTAATGTGCACAAAAAAATTGTCGTGTGGACGCCAAAATACATAAATGTCACCTCTAGTGTTGCTGACCAACAACTGTTGGCTTCCCCCACCGAGACCAGGCCCTCAGTGACATATCTCTAGCTGTAGTCCACCAAGTGGCAGAAACATGCAACTGCCTGAGGTCACTCTGCCACATATCCTCCTCCCCCCTTGGAAAAAGGCCGCAGATTTTTTTTACCCTGCACAGCACCTACACATGGGAACCCCAAAATTTATATTTCTAACGGCAACTTCTCCGTTACATCCAAATGATCTTTTGAAATTATTTGGTTCATATACATTACAGCCAGGGGCTTATACCATGCGCTCACCCCACAGACAATTCACAGTTCCTTACTACAGGTGGCACTATCCATGCACGCTCTGCAACAAGAATGTCATCACCTTCAGCAAGCATGCTGATATTAACAGGGCTACTACTGATTACCCCAATACCAGTGCTATCATATCTTCTTCCACACACAGACTACCTTGTCATTGTGCAGACTGGGCAGTGTCTTCACTAGTTTGGGACCCACAGAAGCAAAAGACCCCTGGTTGAACCCAGCAACCACACCAGCTTCACTGACAGCAACTGAGCTCTAACCTTCTGCCTCTTTGTCTGCAGGATTATAATGAGACCCAAACCTCTTTTCATTACAGGGCCTCACTGACCATATCCTGCCCCTTAGGGTCAGCTACAACCTCTAATTTATCTGGACTCTGAAGCTCCACCTCTTCGCTACTAGTTGTCACCAGGTTTCTACCAAAGGAAATCGGGTCTACCTCACTGACCACCTCACCATCGTCCAAGGACACATTCCCCTGTTCTCACCAGCTCTGTCTAGCAGCAGACCCTCTGCAGCAATGTCTGGAGATGTTTCCTTCACATCCCCTGTAACAGTCTCTAATTGAGAACTCTCAGCCTCTATCAGGGTCACTCCTGCATCTTGCACACCAAGCTCACACCGGGCGCTGTAGTCAATGGCCGACACCATTGCAAACAGGATATCAGTCATAGCAGACTGGCCATTATCTTTCTGGTTCTCCCACTCATACACTAAACTTGCCGTTTTCATATTAGGCAACTTAGGCAAGTAATTTTTTTTAACACCATTAGGTGCAGAGGACATCTGACTGTTGATGGCACCCACCTATAGGTCACCACAAACCGCTGGACACATCAACTCTGTAATACGGTTCCTATTTTCCTTCATTACCTTTGGGTAAAATTTATCAGTTGCCTCAGAACCAGGCACCTCCTTATCATCTGAAGAGTTAAACATGCTCAAATGCCCCTCACTAGCGCCTGAGCAAACTCTCTTTTTCTGGGTCTAGTAGCTCACTTTTCCCGTCACTACCATCACTGCAGTTTTTGCGACCATTGCAGTAAAAGCAACAGGAAATACAGCAACCACTGGAGCAAATGACCTCAGGTGGACTACAAGTCACAGGACGACAGTTCTCTTCATTCCCTACGGTGTCACAATCCAGATCTCCATCACAGAGCCACCTTTGGAATACACTGACCAGGGCTGCACACAAAGGGGGACATGTCTGAAAACTGTCTTGGTCTAAGACTTTAGTTGTTGCCCATAGCAACCAATCAGCGTTCCCCTTTCAATTCATATAGTGCTCTGAAGAAATAAAAGGGGAACCCTGATTGGTTGCTATGGGTAACAAGAAAAGTCTTAGACCAAGACAGTTTTCATACATGTGGCCCAAAATCTGCCTCAGAACGTGTTTTCTTTACACAACTATTTTCATCACTCCCGTTTGAAAAATCTTCATCAACACATTACAGTGCCCATTCCCACACTGCAACTGAGACTCTTCACAGAGTGTTTTTTTCATGATCAATAACTGGCCCATTCACACTCTTAATGCCAGTCTCCTCATGCAGAGCAGTCACATTCATGGTTTGGCTTATTCCTTTCATGCAGCACCCTTGCACTGTTCCCCTTAGAACATGTAAACATGTTTTCCAGTTTTTCAATCTTTGGCTGTGTATCTTAAAACACCAAGGCAGTAGGGATGAGCGATAGTATCGGCAAAAATTAAAATCGGCACGATTTTTAGGCTGATTGGAAATCTCCGATCACGCAATATTTTAGATGACAATCTTACAGATAATCTATTACTATCGCGCCATTTTCAGCGTTTTCTGTCATTTTGGCGGCCAGCCAATCAGCTCCGAGGATAGAGGGGGGTGAGGAGGATGTACAACGTCACCACTTTTTGGTGTATGGATCTCATTGGCTGCAAAATTCACGTGACCTCGTTTTATCTATGCTGCTGCATTTCCTCTTTGAGCTCATACTCTGTCCCATCACCTTCACAGCAGGGCTGTCTGTCAGCGTTTAAACCAATAGCTGTTCTAACAGCTTTGAGAGATAGTCTCTTCTAAAACAAGAAACCATCCACTTACCTACAGCTTAGAATAGAGTTAGATTAGAGAATTTCACTTCTTATTTAGTTAGAGAAAGTTTTAAGTATATCTACTGGTGTGTGCAGTCCAAGCGTCTGCTTGGCGCATAGAGTTCAGTTGGTACCCATATTAGTTGTTTCTTAAAATATATTCCTATTTTTTAATATTACTCTTTGGGGTATTTTCCAAGTTTTTAAGTGCAAAGGGGCTGCCATATTAATCCATATCACTTTTTAATACTTCTATTTCACTCAGTGCGTCTCAGTTTGGCGCTAATCGTGCATTTGTATGATAGTTTGTTGAAAACTATCAATTGCTAGTCCTACTGAGCAGTTGTAAATCTCAGGGACTGAAGGTAGAACACTGTTAATTTACGGTTCTTCCACCAGACCAAATTTCACAGATATTTGATAGAAACAATTTAATCCTAATAGGCTGTTGGAAATTAGAGGGATTTAAGAATAGCTGTGATTTGACGTCTTTCAATAAGAGACGGTCAAAAAACTCTTCCATACCTTTTAAATTTTTATCTTTCTGAACATGGAGCGAACTTCAGGTGGTAAGCGAGCAAAGAGGGGTGTGGGAAACAGGGAGGTAGAGTACGAGAGAAGGTGTCCTTCAGTGCTGGCGACAACAACGCAAACCACGGATCGTCGGTTGCAGGACCGTCAGCTTCATCGCTGGTCGGTGCCCTGTGAATCTCAGTAACGAACATCGCCGCCAGTCTGTTCTTCAGTGGTTAATGCAACCTGCATCCAGCAGTCTTACCTCCTCGTTCTGCCAGTCACGGCCACAAATGTCGTCATCATCATCGTCAGCATCCGTCCGACATGAAGCGAAGGCAGCCCAAATGTCAACTCATGTACCCACCACTCTGGATAATCCATTTTCTGAAGACCTCTTTGATGACAAAATGCGGTTGGGGTCAGTAGGCATTTCAAAAGATCAAGAGGCCAAAGAGGATGATTTTGACTGCTTTGATGCCCAATCGCTGCTGCCATCAGAGGAGGAGAAGGAAGCCGGTCAATCAGCAACGCCTTGCAGTGCCTGTTGCTTGTTGCCCGCAGCTCCAGGATGCAGAATGTCAGGACGAGGAAGACACCAGTGTTGATGATGATGACGACATTGCGGATCCAACGTGGTCTTTTCAGCAGAATTTGCTTGCGAGCGTTTCATCACTGGACGAGGAGGAAGACGACGGGGTAGTGTCAGTACGGGTCCCGCCTCCAAAAGGGAGAGGACGGTCACACAAGTCCGCTGAGATTATTCCGCCAGCCATGATCAGCGGAAACACCGCTCCTCGCTTATCGCCGTCGAAAAGATCCAGGACCTCTCAAGCCTGGGCCTTTTTTGATCAAGCCTCTGATTCACCCAACGATGTCATATGCCGCCTTTGCTGTAAACGCATTAGTAGAGGGAAAAATCTTAGATGTTTAACAACTACAAACCAAAGAAGGGGAAAATATATATAAAATATAACCTTTAATAATACCGTTAAAACGATTACATCGCTAAAAGCAGATACTGACAAAATAACAATAATAGTACACACTACAAGAACAATACCCTAGATGACCCTAAATAACTAACCGTCACCTACAGATAACCAGGATTGTCATCCTGAAAAAGGACGGTCCTGTCACTAACCTATCCCTAACTATAAATAACCTAAAAAGTCCCTTATACAAAATACACTCTCATACAAAAACTCCCAACATGTTTCGATCCTCCCAGATGCCGGGATCTCCTCAGGGGACAAATACAGGGAAATAGAGATTAAGGGAATCACAAACACTAATTCAGTAAATATAAACCATCACTTAGATAAGAAAAGATAGGGTATTACATACTGTTTCAAAGTACTTGCTGTCAAGTGAGTGGGTGGATCCTGGCACATGTGAGATATAATAACATATCTTACCTACATGGCTCCCGCAATGGATCCATATAACCCGTAAGTGGCACAAGGCTGTAGTAATAAATAAAATGCGCCAGTCAGTTATCACCTCTTAATATGAATGGCATAACAGCCCAGAGTACATACACTCATAGTTACCTGCAAGCCACAAGGTCCGCAAGATAGCCGCTGCCACTCACCCTCCGTGTATGACGGAGTGTGGCACCCAGGCGATGCTGCACCGGAACGAGACGCCGAACATGTCTAGTCACATGCAGTGAATGCATTAGTTGAAATGGAGGGAACACTTGGCGAAAAAAGGCCACACCGATCCCGGGCTTCCAACCACTGTCACACCCTCTGTCTCCGCCTCCTCTTCCTCCGCCACAACCAAGCGTTCCTCAACTGCCCATGTCTCTCAGCGTTATGATCAAGGATCAGCCTCCGCTTCAGCCTCCACCGTCACCCGTGAACCATCATCACCGCCAGAGACCTATCCTACCCCTTCTCCTTCCACCAGTTTGACCTGCACGCTGTACAGCGGCCAGTCTAGCAGCCAGCCTTCTGTCTACCAGGTTTGGGAGCAGAAGAAACACTTTAACCGAAACCATTGCCAGGCTTTTGGCCTTGGAAATGTTGCCTTTCCGTCTGGTGGACACAGATGGGTTCTGCCACGTCATGGCCCTTACCTGCCCCCAATACCAGATGCCAAGCAGGCATTTCTTTTCCAGAAAAGTCATCCCTGCCTTGTCCAGCCACGTGTCATCTAAAATTTCAAGCGCGTTATCTGCAACTGTGTCCGGCACAGTCCATCTAACCACCGATACATGGACTAGTAAGCACGGCCAAGGCCGCTATATTTCTGTGACAGCTCACTGGGTGAGCTGGGTGGATGTCTCTGGGGGTGACGGTGGCTCTCAGCCTCGGCTCACGCTCTTTCAAACTGCAGGGATGGTGCAGGGTTCTTTCCCCCAAGGTCTACTGGTAGCATCACGTGCCCAGAGAAAACAAGCCGTGCTGTAATTAATCTGTCTTGGAGACCGTCAACACACAGCTCAGGAGCTGTGGACGGCTCTTCGCAACGAGACCGAGCGCTGGCTGGGCGACAAGAACCTTGTGCCAGGAAAGGCTGTGTGCGATAATGGTCGAAATCTCCTGGCCGCCCTTAAGATCGGTAGGTTGGAGCACATTCCCTGCCTGGCACACGTCATGAACCTCGTCGTCCAGAAATTTCTAAAGAGCTACCCGGGTCTGGACTGCAAGCTAAGGAAGGCTCGAGGTCTGAGCTCACACTTCCGCCGTTCGCACCCTGCTTAGTCCCGGCTGGCTGCGTTACAGTGTCAGCTCAGCCTCCCCGTCAACCGTCTCATTGTTGACATGGCAACACGCTGGAATTCCACCCTGCACATGCTCCAGCGATTGTGGCAGCAGCGCAATGCCATTACACAGTACGAAGTGACACATGGCCTGACAAGCAGCGGTGCGGACCTCGGGGTGTTGAGCCACCGAGAGTGGAGGCAGGTAAAAGAGCTCTGCACCATCCTTGCCAGTTTTGAAGAAGCCACCAAAATGGTCAGTCGGACAATGCCTTTGTCAGCATGACCATTGTGGTGATCTTAGTTCTGGAACGATCGTTGGACACTCTGAAACAGCAGGTCCCACCAGCGACGGAGGAGGAGACGGACACAGAGCCTTTCTCTCCGTCGAATCCAGAAGGCCTGACAGTTTAACAACTTTATCGGTCTTCATTAGGCAGTGGTTCAGGGTCCAGGGCTGGTGCAAGGCAGCGCCTCAGCTCTCAGGGTACAGCATCTGAGGCAAGTCAGGGCTGTGTTGAAGCTGAGCAGCAGGCATTGTGGCAGAAGCCTAATGGGTGACCTCTGGCAATCCTTATTTACCACCTCACCAGTGCATGTAATGCAGGGCACACATACAACACACAGAGACCGGCTTAAGATCATGGTGTACGACTATCTGCGTCTCAACACCGATGTTTTTCGATATGTTCCGGACCCAATCGACTTCTGGGTATCCAAAATGGATGAATGGCCCAAGCTCGCTCGTCATGCCATAGAGGTGTTGTCCTGCCCAGCAGCCAGTGTCATATCTGAGCGGACCTTCAGCACAGCTGGAGAAGTCATTACAGACAAACGCATCCGGCTTTCCACTGATAATGTGGATCGTTTGACTTTCATCAAAATGAATCAGGCTTGGAACTCTGATCATGTTGTGGCCCAAATCGCCGAGGTCACCGATTAGTTCCTGGTCTACTTCACATTCCGCTTCCAAAAGAAATGGTCCTCTTAAAAAAAAAATTTTTAAATGATCATTTCCTGCTGCAATTTTTATTCTCAGTTCCCAAAAGGTCATTTTGCTGGTTTTCTGGTGAGGAGACTGTAAAAGACACCAATTGTACACAGTTTCATGAAAAAACGTCAATGGTTTTGAGGTCATGGTGCTGTGAGATACAGCTATAATCAAGGTCCTTTGGAACAGAAATGTGTCTTCTAAGTGGCATTTCTCCCTCACAATTTTTAACAGTGGCTGAGAAGTATTTTTTATAATTTTTGGGTCATGCTGCTGTGATATACAGCTATACTACAGGTCCTATTATAAAAAATGTGGTTTCTAACAGACATATGCTCTTTACAATTGTCAAGAGTGGCCAAAAGGTCATGTTTTGAATTTTTGGGGGCACGTTGCTGTGAAATACAGCTATACTACAGGTCCTATTATAAAAAATGTGGCTTCTAACAGACATTTGTTCTTCACAATTGTCAACAGTGGCTGAAGGGTCATGTTTTGAATTTTATGGGGCATGGTGCTGTCAAAAACAGGAATAGGTAGGACACTGTCAATGGACACATATTGCAAAATGACTTGTTTCTGCAAGATCTTTAACATAGCTCGCAATCCCTGTAGTTAGAAAACCCATTTAATACAATTAAAAAAAAGAGAAACAAAGACGTGGTGGGATTCCATTCTATTTTAGAAATGTGTTTTCTAGAATTAAACTACTAAAAAACTTGCATGTACAAAATAGCTGATACAAATATTCCTCTGAATTGTACAAGGGAGGTAGAGAAAGACTTAAACAGATGTAGGTTATTCAGAGGACATGGAGTATGGAGCACGGACAGAGAACAAAGAACAGAGACAATTTCCTCCAGCACGTTGAGTAAAACGAACAGAAATTTCTCAAGTGCTACCCAGGTCTTGACTGTATACTGTGGAAGACTGGAGGTCTTAGCTCACACTTCCACACTCTGCTTCAGCACGACTGTTTTCGTTGCTGCGTAATAAGGGCATTTTTACCGTGTTAAAAGATGAGGGACGCCAGCCTGGGCTCTCACCGCACCCACTATAAGTCCGGCCCTGCTACCTGAACCTGCATGTTAATAGATGACAGACGCTAGCCTTGGCTCTCACCGCACCCACTGTAAGTCTGTCCCTGGCAGCTGAACCTCCGTATTAACAGATGACTGACGGCAGCACTGGCTATCACCGTTAGGGGCAATCAGGAGAGCTTCAAATTTCTCTAAAAAATAAGATTTTGAAAAAAGTGATTTCTGTGAGGTTAAGTAGTGTCAAAAAGGGCTCCAGGGCTGGACACAAATTGCACAATTTGAGGCTAAAAATTTTCTGGGGCTGGAGTCACTATGGGGTCGCATCATTTGATCTTCAGGGGAGTTTGTCCCTAATCACTGAAGAAGGATTTGGAGGAAAAAAGAAACCAATGAATTAATTGGCTGAATCACTCTCCGAAGCCAGGAGGGCAAATGTCTTCTCAACTAAGTGTTTTGGGGATGATTAGGAAATTTTTATTACTTATGGGGTGTGCAAATGAATTAACACATCTACACGTGTAAAAAATACCTTTTAAACTGCAGGGAGGCGTGTATGTTATATGTTATCACACTTGAAAAAAAGCAAAATGATAATAATGTAAAACTATAAATAAAACTTCCCTAAATAAATTCTGTAAACGAATGTCAGTTACCAAAAAATATACTAAATGACAGTCACTGTACAAAATAGCATAGTGCCAGTTTGTGATCTGTGGGTCAAACAGGTTTAGTGGTCATGCTGTGGTACAGGACAGGTATAGTCATTGTCCAGTTCAACTAAAATGGTGGTTCAAAGACTACTTTCTTCCGGAACGTTTTAATCTGTGGGTCATGCAGGTTTAGGAGTCATGCTCAGGCTCTCACCGCACCCACTGTAACTCCGGCACTGCTAGCTGAACCTGCGTGATCCACGTTTACAGCCTCACCCTGCCTTGATCAGTTAATTTCTTCAACCCACTTGACTAGTAGAATGCAGGATTTTCAGACAGGCCTCGTTGACCTACTGGGGACATCTGTTTCGTTTGCTTCACATTCTAATGTCATGGTGGAACAATGTCACCAGTAGAATGGCAAGTACCTGAAGCCGAAGCAGTATTGGAAAACTAGTTGTTTTTAATATAATTTATTCCTTATTGCTAAATTTTCTGCTGATGGTCCATAAGGGCACCTGTGCGGGTTTTTGGGTCATGCTGCGTTACAGGATATGGATAGTCAATGTCCATTTCACTAAAATACTGCTTCAAAGACTACTTTCTTCCGGCACTTTTTAATCTGTGGGTAATGCAGGTTTGATGGTCATGCTGCGGTCCAGAACAGGGATAGTCAATGTCCAGTTCAACTAAAATGGTGGTTCAAAGACTCCTTTTTCCAGCACTTTTTAATCTGTGGGTCATAGAGTTTTGAGGGTCATGCTGCGTTACAGAACAGGTATAGTCAATGTCCATTTCAACTAAAATGGTGGTTCAAAGACTTCTTTTTCCGACACTTTTTAATCTGTGGGTCAGACAGGTTTAAGGGTCATGCTGCGGTACAGGACAGGCATAGTCAATGTCCAGTTCAACTAAAATGGTTGTTGAAAGACTCCTTTTACCGTCACTTTTTAATCTGTGGGTCAGACAGGTTTAAGGGTCATGCTGCATTCCAGGACAAGGATAGTGAATAGTCTGTCCATTTCACTATAATACTGCTTCAAAGACTACCTTCTTCCGTCACTTTTTAATTTGTGGGTCATGCAGGTTTAAGGGTCATGCTGTGGTACAGGACAGGGATAGTGAATAGTCTGTCAGTTTTTTTCTGTGACTCTTGTTGCCTAATTGTCTTGCCTAAGATGTAGCACGTATCCAGTTTACTGTTGGATGTAATTCCAGCTTCTCCACCCTGTTTGGGGGGTAAGAATGAAGGTGTTGTTCCTCTCCATAGATTTTAATGGTCATCGGCGATAATCTGTTATCGACTATCGACTATCGTCATGATAATTGCCGATATCGACTATCGACTCGATAAAGATAGTTGACACAATCGCTCATCACTACAAGGCAGCTTGGACCACATTGGCAATTGCCTCCTGTTCTGCCTCAAACTGTGCCCATAGCTTTTCTTTAGCCTCATGTTGTTTAGTCAAGTGCTGAGCAGCCGAATCAGCAAGGTACTTAGCCAGCTCCTCCATGGCCAAAAAATTTCATGCAGCAGAAACAGTCTTTTTATGCCACACCCTATCTGCACTGGGTGTGTATCTCTTTTAGAAACCAACACAGTCTCTTACTTCACTGTGAACACAGGCTGCAGGCCATTTAAAGTGCAGTCCCATGCACTTTCACATGTGTCAATTCTATTGTAACCTTCACTACCTCCACCATATGTTAGACTCACAATCGTCCAGTTGCCATCTTGGACAGTCTCAGGGGATCTTTTCAGCTCACGGATCACCGCTTTGATTAACGGTTATGGCACATAAGTCACTCCAACTTTAGGGAAGTAGTTTAAACTGGCCTCAGCCAGCTTTATTGAAGCACAGGTTACAGAAGATAACACAAAACAAACAAAAACAATTAGAGATCCCTCTCTACACATGGTCTGGAACGAATATCCAACAGCACTGTATCCTCCCAGTACATTATGCTACAGGCTTCTCTCAAGCCTCTAGGTACAAGAACCTCATCTCACCAACACCCCTGTTGCTCGAAAACTCCAGAAAACTTGCCACACCCTGTGGGCTTCATGTAGGATCAGGCTTTTACAGGTTTTTTAAAACCTGGACCTGGAACATGGGAATGGCCTCCCACCTGCACTGCTGCCGTTACGGAAAAAGCCAGCCAGCTGGTTGCTTCCCCCACCGAGACCAGGCCCTTGATGACGCATCCCTAGCAGGTGACCTGCTGTATGCCACCTAGTGGCAGAACCATGCCACCACCTAGGGTCGCTCTGCAACAATATACAGTATGGGTTTAGGTAACATTTGCTTAATAGGTATTTTAAAAACTTGACAAGAGAGGATGAAGCAGAGATGTACACTTACCGGAGGTTTCTAATCAGCCTTCTACTGGGGGGGTTTTTCATGTAATTTCCCCTTTAAACGAGGCATAGCTTGTGCCCTATTTTTAAAAATATTTTAAATTCTTTTAAATTTAAAAAAGGGGCTTTAATTGTTTTTTCAAACGTAATTTTTTCCCCCGGACCAATTACTTTTAAATTTTTGGATGTTGGATGTTTTTTTTTCCTTGTTTAATTTGGTTTAACCCGGGGGTTTTTGTCATATAATTTTTTTTAAATAATAAATATATATATATTATAAAAATAAAAAATATATTTTATATTATAAAATTTATTTCCCACACTTCCCCAGAAAAAAGGGAAACTTTTTTTTTTTAAAAGAAATATATTGTAGGTCCCGCATGTGAAAAAAAAAAAACTTTAAATTCCCCTTTTAAGCACCCAAAGCAAAACCTAATCCCGGTTGGGATGGGGTAGAAAAAGGGCCCCCCCAGAAAAAGTTTATTTTTTGGGGGCCCACTTTGCCTCGCTGTCCCCCACCACCTTTAAAATGCCCCCGGGTTTTCTTCAAAATTATACAGACTGATGGGGATGGGAACATCACACAAACTGTAATTTAAAAATGGGGCGCCCGGGGGGGAGTCTCCCCACCCAATTTGGGGCAGGGCCCAGGGTGGTAAAACATTAAAGGTCTAAAGATAATTTAAAAACTTCCCCAAAATTATAAATTTTAAATAAATAAAATATATCAAAAGGAAAAAAACAAAAAAACATAAATATATTTAACCCCCCTTGAAAAAATTGGGGAAAAAAACAGGTTTCCAAAATTAATTTACCCGCCCCCCATTTAAAAAACCCGAATCCCAAGGCTTTAAAAATTTCCACTAAACCAAATACGGGCCCCAAATCAGACCACATATCACCATACATATTGGGCTGAAAAAATATAAAACCAAAACCATGAACAAATATCACCCCCACACGTAAATAAATAATGCCCCAACATCATGGGCCTCATATCAAACCCCCCCCCATATTGAATAAATAATTTTTTGCCACAACCAAAGACCTCATATCACCCCCCCAAATGACTGAATAACACAACAAGACCAAAATAACACCCCCACATAATGAATGAATAATAAGCCACCCAAAGACCCCCTATCACCCACCACATAGTAATGAAACAAAAACCTCCACAACCCAAAGAACCCCATAAATTTAAAAATATATGGGGAATGAAAAACTGCCCCAAACCCTTTTCTGAAAATAAACCATTAAATTTGGGACACAAAATAATTTATTAAAAGGTTTTAGGTACATTTTGTGACTAAAGGTGACGTTTTCTTTGATTAAATATATATTTTAATATAAAATTTTTAAATATATATTTATAATAGTAGCGCCCTCAAATCTTTTTGGGGCCCAAAAATCCGGGGCCCCGATTTGGGGGAATTGGGTTTCCCGCTTTCTTAAAGGGTTTGGAAACCGACAAAAATTTTTTTTCTTTGGGCTCCCCCCTTTTTTTAAATTTTGGCACGGTTGATAACAGCACAAACAAAACTTTCCCACCCGTAAAAAAAAAACCCTAGGCCGTCTGGCCCTCCCTAAAACCAATAGCCCCCTGGGCAATTTAAAGTGGTCTGGACCTAACGCCAGCCCACAAAAAAACCACCTTAAACCAGTCACCGCTGGTTCAGGTTTCCCACCACCCTGGGGGTTAAAAGGAGCCCCCTTTTCCTTGCTCCTTTGCGCCCAAAACGCAAGGGGGCCCACCCCCCCCAAACACTTGGAAAAAACGGGCCCCTTTAAAGCCACCCCGGGGGTTTGGCCCAAAATCCAATGGCCCCTGGAGCCCTTGGGTTGCAGGAACACCCACCCACCCAATGAAACCCTGTTCCGGGGGAAAACCCAAACCCCCAAAAAGGTGGATATCACCCATGTAATACAGCTGTCGCAACCGGGTGTTGTGACAGATAATAATTGGCTCCCCCCCCCAAGCCCAGGTTCTTGGTGGCACGTCATCCCCGGGGCTCCACTTAGTGGCAAAGACGGGCAACTCCCTGATGTATTTTTGTCACAATAAAATATTATTTTTAAATATTTTTGAGGGGTCAGCAAAAAGGGTTTTTCACATGCAGGGGAAGTTGGCCCAAGCCAAAGATGCGTTTTTTTTAAAGGGCCCACAGAATCAAACAGAAATTCTCTTATTTTCCGCAAAACAGTAATCCATATAACATAAAGTCCTTACTTCAGGAACCCAAAAGGCCCAAGGGGTTAAATGTTTCCCCCCACAAAACCCCTTCGGGTTTAAAACCCCCCCCCTCCCCCCCCCCCCCCAAAAACCCCCCCCCCAAATGGCAGCCCCAAAAAAATTTGGCAGGTCCGACGCCCACCTCCAGACCCCTTTCACCAGTTTGCCTTTTATTTGGTCGTAAGCCCAAGGGTTTGGAAAATTTGGGGAGCAACCGTTCCCCCAACCCAAAATTCTTGGGCCCCTCCAAAAAAACCAAAAAACCTAAAAAGAAAAACGTCAGCAGCAATAACATTGGGGCTGGAAAACACGCAAAAAGGGGGTTTTTATATCACCAAGGCCGGGCCCACCTGGGTGTAAATCCTCCAGTCTATGACGGAACCTCTGACCCTTTCCCCACCATAAAAAGCACCCTTGAGAGGGCATGGGGCATTCCCCTCCATCTTCCCGGGTTCTGTGTTCCACAGAAAATTTGGAAGTCTTGAGTCCCCGGGAAAACCTTGTGACCCGGGCCATTTTTTAACCATTTTCTCTCCCCATCCTTTTTAAGGATGCGTGGTTGCACCAGTTTAAAAATTTTTTACCTAGCGCTGGGAACCCTCAAATTTTTAAGGGAAACCCATTTGATGGCTAAACCCCTTTTTTCTCTATAATAGAGTAGTTTTTCTCAATGGGGACAATTTTACGGCTAAATAAACAATGGGGTTTTCCTCCCCCATTTATCTTTGGACAAAAAAGCCCCCCACCCCATACATCTGATGAAACCATTTCCCACAATAAAATAAATTGGGAAAAAATTTCGGGGGCCACCAACCGGGTTTGTTTACAGAGAGTTCCCTTGGGTTCCGGGGAAAACATGTTGTCGGGGAAACCACTTTCCCAAATTGGTTTTTGGCCCTTAGGGAATCCTCAAGGAGACTGAAACCCTCGGCAAAGTTTGGAATGAACCTTCTGTAACCCCCCCAAATTCCCCAAAAGGGCCCCTTTGACTTGCTTTTTCGGGGGGGGGTTTTTGGGCCCAATTTTTGGATCGCCCCCAAACCTTTAAATTTATTTGGGGTTTTAAAATCTCACCCTGCCCACTATAAAACCCCAGTATCTGGCTTCCCCCCAACCCCATGGCACTTTGTTGGGGTTTTTAGTGAACCCGGCTTCCCTTAGAGCATCCAGAACTGCTTGTCCCATAGGAAATTGAGTAAACCCATCCCGTTAAAAATGACGAGTCATAAAGGTAAGAAAGCCCCATACTTCCAATGGTGACCAATTTTATGGCCCAGGGCCCCTCGGGAAAACTTAGCGGGTCCCCCTCCCAACCCCAAAACGGCCCCTTTTGCCCCGTCTGGTGTGGAGAAAGCCTTTTTTTTCCCCTGCTTCTTAGAAAAGGGGTTTTGCCAGTACCCTTTTTTTTGGGTTTCTAGGGGTAATTTAGGGGGCTGGCTCAAGCCTTCAATTTTTTGGGTCTCCCCGGGGGCATAGGGGGGCTTCAAAATTTTAAAAACCCCCATTGATTTTGTGGAAGTCTTTTCAAAACCTTATACCCCTTTGGGTTTTTTTGGTCCCGGGGGACTTTGGGACGGGGACCCAACTTTGGGAAACTCCTCTATTCCCCCTAATTCAAAACATGCTTCACCTCATTGGAAACTATTTCCCCGGGTGGTTCGGGGACCTATAGGTTTTCACATGTCCCCAAACTTTGGGGGGGTTCAGTGCCCTCGTGCCCCAATGCCCTTTACCATTTTCTGGAAAAAACCCTTGAGAACAGGTCCCTTTTTAAAAGCTGCAAAACCCCCAACTTTGGGTGTTTTCGGGGAAAGGGGGAAAGGGGTTTTCTCACCCAATTTTGGGGACCGTTTGCTTTATCGGGGGCCGGTTGGGCCACCAAACGGGGTTTTCGGGGGAGGATCTTTTTCCCCCCAAAGGTTGAAAAAATTTCACGGGGTTTTCCCTTGAAGGGGTTTTCCCCCTACCAGGTTGGTGTGTTTTAAAAATTTGAGGGTCCCCCAAACCTTCTCCACCCCCTCGTAGGGACCCTGCCTTTTTTCCCAAAAAATTTGGGTTTCCTACGTTGGGTCCCAAACACAAGAAACCCTATCCCCGGGCTAAAATCTCGGAATCTGGCGGCCCGTTTGGTATCCCCGGGGGACTGCCCCCCTTGGGCCTGAAAGGAAAAAAATGTTCTTTACAATGGGAAAAAAATTAAAAAAAATTTAGTTTACCTATCTTACATTTTCGCCAAAAGTTAAAAGGCCCACTCTTGTAGGGGGTTGGCTTCATTTCCCCCAAAGGCCCTTTTTCCGCGATGTCAAAGTAAACCCCCTTTTGGGGTTCCCGCCCTTTAAAAAAACTAAAATTTGGGGGAGAACCCAGGGGAAACGCTTGGGGCCCACCCCCCTGTGGAAAAAAACAAGTAGGGCAAAAAACAGCCCCAAGTAATGTCCTTCACTTCTCCCAACCTTTTTAACATAGATTTTAAGGTTTTATTAAACCCTTTCTAAAAAACCGTGGGTTTGGGAAGGGGGGAAAAAAACCGGGTCCGAAAACTGTTTAATTTTTAAGACTTTAACAGGTCCCCCTCCCCCCTTGGGAAAATAAAGGGTTATCCCTTGGCCCCTCAAAAATTTTCCTTGGGTCCCCCTTTGCCTGGAATTAAAAAAAGATTTCCCCTGGCAATGGATTTAGATAAAGTATTTAAAAAGGGCACCACTTTTTTGGGTTTGGGGCCCGCAAACCACGCCCTTTAAAAATTTATATTGGGGGCCCTCTGGGCGACCTCCCGGGGGCCCCCACCAGATCCATAGCAATCCGTTCGAACGGGACTTTTTTAAAATTTGGGAAAGGGATCCAATGGGCTACGAAAATGGGCCACCGGGGGTGTTTACCCTGGAAAACGGGTGGACTGGCAAAAACATTTTTTTCCCTGAAACAGCCTGGGCCCTAGAACCTTTTTTAAAACCCCTTTCCCGGGTTTTTTTTCCCCCCCAAGGTTGGGCCACCCCAAAACATGAGAAAGGGCCAGGTCTAGAATTTTGGCCCCATAGGGCCCGGTACAAGGGTTGCTTATGCTCATCCCTGGCTTTGGTATAATAAAATTTTTTTTTAAATGTGAAGTGGGGGGTACCCTCGTCTGCCCCCCGGGTCTTTGGGGAACACCAATTTGTAAAGGTGACATTCTCTAATGCCCCCTTTTTTAAAAATTTGAACCCCGAGCTGGGCGGGGGTTCCAAAAATTTTTCCCCGGATACCCCAAAAAACGGGGAAAAGGGTTTCGGGGTTGGCTCCCCTCCTGATCGCCCCCAAAACGGGACATAGGGAAAAAATTTTAGGGTTTCAGCCCCCACATTCCTTTAGGGCCCCTTGGGTTTTTTGGGGGCGTGGGGGGTGGGCCCACAGGTCCCCGAACAAGGGGAAAATCCCCACCCACAATAATAAGGGGGCAACAAGTTTGGGGACAACACTGACGGGGTGTTAATTGCAGGGCCAGTCGGGGCCCAATTTTCCAAATTGAGCCCTAGGGGAATACTTGGGGTCGCCCTGGATACACAACCCCCCCCCAACCGTTTCCCAGGGGGAAACAGTACATGCAGGAGTGTGGCTTTTCACAGGGTCACCAAAAATCCCTGAGTCCAGGAAATCCAGTCACATAAGTTTACATTAATTGAGACCCCTTTTGGGACACCTTTTTGGGGCCCCCCACTTGGTGGGTTTTTAGGTTTCAGGGGCAGGGGCTGCAAACCCTGAGCAGGCCGGCCCGGCCTATAGCGCCCCTTTTTTAGGCCCCCGTGGGCTCTGGGAATGGGCGGCCTATGTACCAGGGTTCTGGGGATCTCCAGCAGATGATGTCACGGCCAGGACCCCCTTTACCTGAGGTCAGCCCCGTCTTGACTTGAGGCGCACCCCCCAGTGGGCTTAGGTTTCCCTTTTTGGGGTTTTCACTACCCCCCCCGGAAACCCCAGTACGCAACCTCCATCTCCCCGACTCACTCAGGGAGGTCCTACGGCCCCATAATTTTCAACGAGCCCCCCAAGCTTGTCCACCCCCTGGGGATCCCCCTGGCCAAAACCCCCATGATGGGCCCAAAGGAGGGAATGTACCCAAAAAAAATCCATGGGAAAAACCCCCTCGACCTTTTTGGGCCCGGAGTACAGGGGCCCCCCCGGTTTTAAGGGCCCCTTCGACGTTTTAAACTCGGGCCAGAACATCGGGTTTAGGTTGGGGTTGTCCTTTCTGTATCCCCACAAAGCACCCTTTTGCCCGGGGGCCAGCTTTTCTCCCCGTCGCGAAAGAATCTCCGCCTTTAGCTTGCCAAATTTTTTTGGCAACCTTTTAGCTTCTCAAAGTAGGGGCCCTTTTGGGCTCAACCCGGGGAGGTAAAGGGGGCCTAGGACCCGGCCCCACTGCATGGAGGGAAAATTTTCCCGGTCACTACCCTCTCGATCCCGTCAGGGGAGGCCTGACCATCCCCTGGTGTTCCCTTTTCTGTAAAAAATTCTGCGTTCGTTTTCCCGGCGTTGCGGTTTTTTCCTGGCGTTGGGGGGGCCCCCCACCTCTCCCCGGCTCTGCCGACGTGGTTAACACCGCCATTGTTTTGGGGAAGGAGGGTTGTTTTGGGGGCCCGCTGGCTCCCCCCATTCCCTGTGGGCTTTTGCTGCTAGCTTTGGGGCCCGGACCAAAGGGGCTTGAGTTGCTTCCTTTTCTCAGACTGGTTTTTAAACTGTTGCTCCCTTGACCAGGAACATACCTCCATATTTCAGGGAAAGTTCCCCGCATCCCCACCCCTTTGGGAGGGGTCAGCACAAAGGCATGAAAATGAAAAGGGATGTTGGTTTCCAAAACCAAAAAAGGGGTTTTACGCCCTTTATTTGGGTGGTAAGACCTGGGCGGTAGAAATTTGGGGTGGCCCCCCCACTCAGAATCTTGGGGCCCCTCCATAAAAAAAAACCCCATCCTGGAACCCACAAAGAAAAAAGGGTTTAGCCCGCAAAAAGTTTTTGGCATCATGCTAAATGGGTTTTTTTATATTCACCCATGGGCCCGCCACCTCCCGGGGATAAATACCCCCGTCTTGAGGAAACCTGACCCCCTACAAAAAATATATATTTTATATAAATAAAAATTTTATTTTTTTATATATATTTAAAATTTCCATCTTTTTATATGTAAATATATATTTTATGTTTTGTAAACCCTCAGGTGACCTTTTACCCCCCTCTCAGTTTGGAACTATAAAAGGTTCCCCTTAGTTAGGCAGGCCTTTTATAGATTCCCTCTTTTAAAGGGAGGTATTTAATGTTCCCTCAGTTAGGCAAAGGGATAATAGTTCCCCTCGGGTTTGGGCCCCCCAAAATTGGGGCCCCCCGTTTAAAAGGGAGATAGATATATGTCCCCCCAGTTAGGCAGGTTATATATGTCCCCCCAAGCAAAAGGGATTTTAGAAATGTTTCCCCCTAGGGAGGTATTTTAAAGTTTCCCCTGAGGCAAAGGGAAAATAGATAGTCCACCAGTTAGGGGAAGTATTTTTAGATTTGTTCCCTCAGGCTATATTAGATATTTCCCCTGAGTCAGGGAGGTAAAATAGATTTTTTCCCCAGACAGGAAAGGGTTTTTAGGGTTTTTTCCCCCAAACATTATATTTGGTTTGTCCCCTCGTCAAGCAGGGAAAAATGATTTTGTCCCCCCCAGGCAGGGATATATGCCCAATAAAAAAGGCAGGTTTTTTAAAGGGCCCCCTTAATTTTTGGCAAGCATTTTAAAAATCCCCTTTTTTAAGGGAGGCATGTATAGATCCCCTCAGTAAGGCAGGTATATACAGGTCCCCTTAGTTAGGCAGGCATATATTGGTCCCCTCCGTTCAGCAGATATATATAGGTCCCCTCAGACAGGTATATATATGTCCCCTCATTTAGGCAAGTATATATATGTCCCCTCAGGCAGACAGGTATATAGATATGTCCCCTCAAGCAGGTATATATATGTCCCCTCAGGCAGGTATAAAGATATGCCCCCTCAGGCAGGTATATATAGCTCTCCTCAGTAAGGCAGGTATATAGATATGTCCCCTCAGGCAGGTATGCATAGCTCCCCTCAGTAAGGCAGGTATATAGATAGACCCCCTCAGGCAGGTATATATATATATATATATCACCCCACAGAAAGGCAGGTAAACACCAATAAAAAAAATAACACTAATACTTACCTCTCCTTCTACCCCGGACGAGCACCTTCCTCTTCTGCCCAACACGTCATCTTGCCGCCAGCCCTGGGACGCTCTTCCGGCAGCTCCTCGGTTGCACAGCAGAGTGATGGCTGTGTGGCCGTGGAGAGGAAGCGACTTGATGAGCTCACTTCATCGTGCCACTGCCCAGTTCAGTATTACGGGGTTGGGGCGGAATCTCAGCGCTATGGGGACCCTAGGTCCACCGGAGGATCTACCGATCCTCTGGTGGTCCAGTCCGACACTGCACACATGTTCGATGATTGATTTTCCAAGACCTAAGGGAAGTGAAGTACTCCTGTGACATTCTGCAAGTTTTGTTGACCTTTAGAAGATATGGATGCAAGAATGCCACCTACTGGAAGTTGTTGACCTTTACAAATTATACAGGAACTGTGCTAATTGGCTAAAAACGTATCTTTATGGCGTTCCAGGAGTGGGTGAAATATGGGTTATGGATGTGTGTTTGACTGGTATATAAGCTTGCAAACTAAGGTTTAATTAGGCACCTATTATTTCCCCATTACCCTTTCCTACCACCCTATCCTTCTTTGTACCCTTGTCCCTTAGTTAAGTTTCCTCTCTGTACAGTGTGTCCATATATATTCCTTTGTGCACCTCAAATTTCTACAGGCAGGATCATGACAGTTTAACAACATAGTGCTACAGTTGGTATAGGATGGTGGGGGTTTATACAAATCTTACAATAATATGATTTGTATCTTACATTTTTCTTTTCACACTGCAGTCTCTCGCTCTAAGGGTTTATTTATTAAATACTGTAAAATTACTGATTTGCTAGGGCTCTGAAAAAATCATGGCAAAAATGTGACATGAATGAATCCTAAGAGGGACATGTATGAAAACTATCTAGCAGTAAGACTTTCTTTGCTGCCCACAGCAACCAATCAAATGTCCCATTTATTTTTTTCCAGACCATTATATGAAATTAAAGGTGAACTTTGATTGGTTGCTATGAGCAACATAGAAAGTATTAGACCTAGACAGTTTTCATACATGAGGCCCTAAGTGTCAGTAATACCTGCCTTTAGCTTCTGGAGAGTTTAAGACTAGCTATCATGATGAATATAGAAATCCACAGCACACGCTATTTGAATATGCTTCAAAAAGAGTATTAGTATCACAAAAGTGTCATATTTAAATAAAGTGTAATTTACATATTTACAATGTCATTACATGTGGAAGATACAAAATATAACATTCCATACAAAGTAAATTGGAAGGTGTGGTAAATGTGGTATGTAATACTTCTGGTGTTCCAGTTGTCTGGGCAACCTTATTACATAGTTACATAGTTTATAGTAGATAGTGGTGCGATCGTCTGTCAGAAGAGGTGGATCGCTGGATTTGGCTACAGATGAGAAAAAGCGCAGATCGGGTCCTACGTATTGATGCACCGTTAAAATGTAGATAAGTCGGGTGCTCACCTTTTTTTGCTGTACTAAGTTACGGTACAGCTCGTAGACGCGTCTGTTCCCTCAGTGTGGGGATGAAGAGAGCAGCTCCCGTCCTGATTCCCGCCTCCGGCACCACGAGGACGCCGGAGAAAACGATAGGGAGAAGAACAGCTCGCTGTAAACCCGGTTACAGGGGATACTAGCGAACTGTAGTGAAGAAGAATCCTAATTGGACTTAGAGCGCTAAATGAGATCTAAGCAAAATACAGCTTAGTTCAATTGAAATGTATTTAATTCATTAAAATAGAACATAACGCGTTCCACGGGTCACAGCCCGCTTCCGTGAAACGAGTTATGTGCTATTTCATTTAATTAAATATATTTCATTTGAACTAAGCTGTATTTTGCTTAGATCTCATTTAGCGCTCTAAGTCCAATTAGGATTCTTCTTCACTTCAGTCCGCTAGTATCCCCTGTAACCGGGTTTACAGCGAGCTGTTCTTCTCCCTATAGTTACATAGCTTGTAAGGCCAAAAAAAGACAGACGTCCATCCAGTTCAGCCTACTGTGCTAAAGTGTTGATCCAGAGGAATCCAAAAACCCCCATGAGGTAGAAGCCAATTGTCCTCATTTTAGAGTAAAAATTCCTTCACAACCCCAATCTGGCAATCAGAATAAATCACTGGATCAGCGACCCTTCTTTAGAATCCTAGTCACTATAACTAGAGATGGGCGAATTTCTCAAAAATTTGATTCGCCGAGTTCGCCGAATTTTCCGGCAAAATTCGTTTCGACCCGAATATATTCACAACAAATCGCATTAAAAAACAGCTCTTTCCTGGCTGCAGAGAGCCTGTAGGGTGTTGTAGAACGTTGTGCCATGCTGAAATATGCATAGGGAGCATGGTTTGGTCTTCATACAATACAATACTGTGTTTTAGTATGACACGCACATGACAGCCGCCGCTCTTAGAATCGCTTCACTCTTCAATTCCCTGGGCACTTACAAGGGCAAAACTGACCAAATAAGTGAAGCAGGAACGCAGCGTGACAAGGTAACGTCAGCGCCAGCTTGAAAGAACCAAGCTGAGGGCCAAAATCCTACTATAACGTCAAAGAGTGCACTCCTTTTACACCGACATCAGATGATTCCACAGATTATGACAGAACCTGTTCTGTTAAACGCTGATACATGTAGAAACCCCCCAAAAGAGTAGAGAGGGTATCGGCAGTAATTTTGCGTTGACATCACTGATCATGTTGCTCTTCTTTTCATCCATCAGTATCTGCTTTCAATCGGTCAATAATCCATCAGTATTGCTAAAGCCAAAAACAAACAGTAGATGATCCAAAACAGAGATGACCAGTAAATGGGATATTTGCATGTCTTCTGTGTTCTGTATCCACTCCTGCTTTTGGCTAGCTAATCACCAGACAATCCTGACCCTTTTCATTCCTTCTGACAGATAAAAAGAAGGGGTAAACCAAACATAGTGGCAACGTCATAGAGTGGTGGAGGGTGGAAACAGCATTGGGAAACCACATGGTGTTCCAGTGAGACAGTGGTCAGTTGATGAGTAGTCCACAGAGTGGCACAAAGACAAATTCTGGAGGTGGCAGCAACATCAGGAGCCCACAGAGTGGCACAATTACAGAGTGTGGAGGTGGCAGCAACATCAGGAGCCCACAGAGTGGCACAATGACACAGTGTGGAGGTGGCAGCCACATCAGGAGCCCACAGAGTGGCACAATGACTCAGTGTGGAGGTGGCAGCATCATCAGGAGCCCAAATAGTGGCAAAATGACACATTGTGGAGGTGGCAGCCACATCAGGAGCCCACAGAGTGGCACAATGACGCAGTGTGGAGTTGACGGCAGCAGCAGCAGCAGCGGCATGAGGTCAGAGAGTGGCACAATGACAAATTCTGGAGGTGGCAGCAACATCAGGAGCCCACAGAGTGGGAGAATGATGTAGTGTGGAGGTGATGGCAGCAGCAGCATGAGGTTGGAGAGTGGCACAATGACAAATTCTGGAGGTGGCAGCAACATCAGGAGCCCACAGAGTGGCACAATGACACAGTGTGGAAGTGACGGAATCAACAGTAGCAGCAGCATGAGGTCAGAGAGTGGCACAATGACAAATTCTGGAGGTGGCAGCAACATCAGGAGCCCACAGAGTGGCACAATGACACAATGTGGAGGTGAAGGCATCAACAGCAGCAGCAGCATGATGTCAGAGAGTGGCACAATGACAAATTCTGGAGGTGGAAGCAACATCAGGAGCCCACAGAGTGGCACAGTGACACAGTGTGGAGGTGTCAGCCACATCAGGAGCCCACAGAGTAGCAGAATAACGCATTGTGGAGGTGACGGCAGCAGCAGCATGAGGTCAGAGAGTGGCACAATGATAAATTCTGGAGGTGGCAGCAACATGAGTAGGCCAAAGAGTGGCATAATGACAGAGTGTGGAGGTGGTGGAAGCAGCAACAGCAGCAGCATCAGCAGCATGAGGTCAGAGAGTGGCACAATGACAGAGTGCGGGCTGCAGCTGGGTCCAGGGGTGGTGAGTGGCTCCAGGAGCAGGTACAGGGAGCCCTGCGGGGAGCAGAAGAGCCAGCCGAGGCAGCGGGCGCAGCGAGGGGAGGACGCAGGGCTAGGCCACCACAGCGCCTGAGCCCGGACGTCACCCCAAGGGTCAGGAGACGCAGAGGGAGCCCCTCCAGGGACCCTCCAGCTCGGGTCTCTCAGGGCGGAGTGAGAGGTTACAGGGTCCGGGCTGGGAGGAATCCGGTCCGGCGCCCTGGCTCTACGGAGGGGAGCAGGCTTCGCTCCGCGGTAGTGGCGTTGCCTTCTGCGCCTCTTGGTGCAGCTGATATTCCGGCAGCGGCGGGTCACCCGGGGGATGTGCCGGCCCGGGGGCGTGGCCAGGTTTGTCCAGTCGTGGGTAAGGACCATGGAGCTGGGAGCGGGCGTCGGTTAGTTGGTGGCGGGCAGCTGGTGGCTGGCCCTGTCGATTTGAACACAAGCGCTAATTCGGCGGGTGAGAGGTCCCCGCAGTTTTCGCAAGAGGCTTTCGTGACTCCACAGGGGCGTTCGCACTCCAGATCCTCGTCCGTATCCAGTCTTCTGCCGGCCAGCGGCAATCCGGATTCTGGTGAGCAGCGTCCGGGATCCTTGGTGGCGGCTGGCGGGCCCACAGCACCCATGCAGCCAGGTGAGTATAATTCTATGTCATGTCCGTTTCCTCCTATCTTTATGTCACAGGGCACAGCGACTAGTCAGGTACCCGGGTACCTCGTCGCAGGCAGCATGGGGGGCGGCGGCGACTGGCAGGGGTTGGGAGGCTGGGTTGCAGGATTTTGCTGGGCGTTGGGGTCAGGGGGCGGGGCGCACGCACTCCCGTGGGGCTTTGGGCCCTGCATTATCTACGGTGGCAGGGTCGGCCGATGCGTTGTCTGGGACTGGGACCCAGGCTGCGGTGGCTCGGGGTACCATGGTCTCGGTTCAGACGGACAAAGAAGGGCAAGGGGATGGGGTCCGTCTAGACGATAAGGCGAAGGGTGAAGTTTATGTGTGCTTCGAGGGCCCACTTGGAGCTCACTTAAAGAAGGAGGTTAAGGAGAAGATCTGGAAGGACGAATATGTCGAGATTTTCTCCCATATCCCTCTGGAGAAGTTTAACTTGGATACGTGCAATAGGGATGAGAGCAAGAAGGAGGTGTAGGAAAAACGGAGATGGCGGTTTATTCCAATACATTCTCTAACTGGATGCATGCCTTCGAGATTTTGGCCAGCGTGATTGGGGAAAAAACTGTTCCGCGCTTTTTTGTTATTTGGATTCCATAGGAGAAGCTCAGAGGGTTTACGGGGGTCAGACTTGGCTCCGGTATGATGAACAATTCCGGCAGCGGAAGGCGGTGCGGCCTTCCATACGCTGGGATCATAAGGACATTGGGCTTTGGCTGAGGGTCATGGCCCCATCGAGGTACGGGCAGTCCTTTCAGGGTGGGGCCGTCGGCGCCGGTAACTCTGGCGGAGCATCTAGTGGCTCCTCCTCCTCAGGGGGGCAGAAGTTGGGTCTCTGCTGGCTCTTCAACGAGGGTCACTGTAAGTTTGGGGGCGGATATCGTTTCAAGCACCTCTGCTCGGGGTGTAACGCCTGGTCCCATGGGTTGTCCCGATGCCCCAAAAAAGGCAAGGGAAGAGGTGTGGGTTCCGGTGGGCAAGGGGCTGACCCCGGTGAAACTGGAAAGGATGCTGGAGTATCTCGCAAGGTATCCAGATAAGGGTGTGGCGGAGTTGTTGAGGCTGGGTTTTGGTTAGGATTTCCGCATCCCGGCCCCGGGACACGTGGTTCCTTTTTCCACGAAGAATTTGCGTTCGGCTATGCAGCACAGGGAGGTGGTTTTGGCAAAATTGGAGTAGGAGGTGTTGTTGGGGCATATGTCGGGTCCATATGGGGAGCCTCCGTTTCCGGATTTAATTGTCTCTATTGGGGGTGGTTCCCAAGAAGGAACCTGAAACAGAATTGAATATAAGTTTGATAGTTTGATAATCATTTTAATTTATGGCTTCCATCTTGTCTTCTTCAAACTTAAATATTTGTGTAATATTCTGTATGAATTTCTGACTAGGATACAAGGACATGTTCTGTTCCGCTCCATCATAATATTTTGGTCTAAGGGGGCATTTGGTCTGACCGTGAATTTGAATAACAGGGGCAAAAGCTGCTTTCTTGTTTAAGGTTATTAGATTAGTGTAACTAATGCAGATGTCAGAGTATTCATTTTTTTTTTTTTGGTAGATGGAGGTGTCATGAATTTTTAAAAATTAAATGGTTTCTTTACATTAAGACACTGATTGGATTGTACCTATATCTTATGCTATATACTTTCTTTTATTGGAATTGTAATATGACTACCTTCTTTTTATGATCACGCCTATACCCTTTAAAAAATCATGTCAGTCCATAATAAAGCATTCTAATCTTTTGAATAGAATCACAGTGCATTGTTATGTTTGAAGGTCCGTGGAGACAGAGAGGTTGCTAAGAAAGAAAATACTACATCATTTTGGTGCCGTGAATCGGATCAGAAAACCTATCACCAGAGTGAAACGGGATACGCAAGCACCCCTTTGCTTTGAAACCTGGGATCCTCTAGCACGGGGAGCATTTGCCACACACAAATCCATAGCTCTCTCAAAAAGGTGTTGGATCCTGTTACTTGCTGAGTGAGTGAGGTTTCTCTATTATTCTCCCTCTCCCACGTTCCCACTATCAATTTGGTTTATAGTTTGAGTTAAAGTTTTATAAATTGTTTAAAAATTAAGGTTGAGATAAGAAATTGTCACAATTTGCAGTGTTGCTTTAAAAGTGAAATAACTTATCTGTTTTGTTTTTATTGGATGGGCTTTTGTTTTGTCTTCTGTGTTTTTCTTCTCCTTAGGGGCGGCTGCCCTCAGCGGGGAGATAATTTTAGCTTATTTCATACTGTTTTGGTTTTTCATTGTGTATGCCATTAATTTGTTTATTGTTGCTATTTTTCTTCCTTCTATTCTTGGGGTTGTATATATGCGTTATTTTTGCACATGAATATTTCCTTGCTGTTTAAAAACTGTTTACTATAATAAGTCTCGCATAGAAGTAGAAGTTTTTACATTTCATTTGAGAATTGTCATTGTATTGTATGATTAAAACAAGGTACTAACAATCGCCACATGCTCTTTTAAGTAATATAGAAAGTGTCCACTGAACTAGGGGTGCCTCAGTGAGGGGATTATAGGAGCTATAAACAGTTGTTTTAGTCCATCTGACGAGGTGGGTGCTATTCCTTGGGTTTTTGTCATCAACTTGCAGAAAGAACAAGTCTGATGTGCCCCCCAGATAGGAATAAGTACATCCTATATACCGGAGGAGTCCTATGACTAGAGATGGGCGAATCGATTCTAACGAAGTGGAATTCGTTTAGAATTTCAGGAAAACTTCGGTTCGTAACGAAATCGAACTTTGGGGGGATTCGCGGGAACGAAGTGCTTTTTCATTGATAAAATGGGCTTGCAGCACAATGGGCTTACATGGGGCAAAGCACTCTGTGGAAGAAGGGCATAGCCTGCATGACATGTCAAGAAGAAGCCAATCAGAGACGAGCGGGATTCTGTGACGTCACCCCCCCGCACTATAAAAGACCGACGCGCGCAAGGGAGCTCACACTCCTCTCACTGTACTACAGGGAAGGTGCTGCAGCGGGTGATAGCGCTTTCTAAGAACTGATTTTTACACAGCGTTTTGTGGGGTGTCTCAGCTTGTCTCAGAGACAGTTCGTCGAATTTTCTATTCTGATTTTTTGTGGTATTGGTCTGAAATCCAGTGTGCGACCACTTGCATCTGCATAAACATCTCAATATCCAATGGATCTAACCATTTCCTGTTGTATGCATTTTAAAAAACAGCGTTTTTTACAATACAAATACCACTCATTTTTGGCTGCTCAATCTATTGCGCAATATTACATCCAGGGGTTAATAACGTTTTTTCTGGTGTGCTGACAAAAATAAAACCGTCTTTTTCAACGCCAAATATATATTTTTTTTTGTACCTATTTCACAAGCAAAGTTAATTAAACAATTTTTATCTCTTTGTTGTGTAGAGCGTAGAAAATACGCCATTGAAACACGCTACAAAGCTACTAGTTTTGGGGCTCATTCCTATAGCGCAATTACATCCAGGGTGAATTAAGCTTGTTTTGCTGTGTCTGACAAAAATAAACCGTCTTTTTCAACGCCAAATATATATAGTTTTTTTATGGTACCTAATTCACCAAGCAAAGGTTAATTACAATTTTATCTCTTGTTGTGTGGCTAGAAAATACAACCATTGTTGAACACGCTACAAAGCTACTAGTTTGTGGTGGCTCAATTCTATTGCGCAATTTTAAACATCCATAGGGTTAATTAAGCGTATGTTTTGCTGCTGTGCTGACAAAAATAAACCGTCTTTTTCAACGCAATATATCTATTTTTTTTTGGTACTCTAATTCTAGAACAAGCAAAGGTTAATTACAATTTTTCTCTTTGTATTGTGCGTAAAACTACGCCATTTTTAACACGCTACAAAGCTACTATGTGATATTGCGTGGCTCAAATTCTATTGCGCAATCTTACATCCGAGGGGTAAAATAAGCGTTGTTTATAGCTGTAGTGCTGAAAAAAATAAACCCGTCTTTTTCACCCAAATATATATATATTTTTGGTAGCCTAATTCACATAAGCAAGAGTTAATTACAATTATTAATCACTCTTGTTGTGAGGCGTAGAAAATACACCATTGTAACACGCTACAAAGCTACTATTTGTGGTGGCTCAATCTATTGCGCAATTACATCCAGGGGTTAATTAAGCTTGTTTTGCTGTGTGCTGACAAAAATAACCGTCTTTTTTCAACGCCAAATATATATATTTTTTTTGGTAGCCAAATTCACAAGCAAAGGTTAATTACAATTTTATCTCTTGTTGTGTGGCGTTGAAAATACGCCATTGTAAACACGCTACAAATACTAGTTTTGGTGGCTCAATTCTTTTGGGCCAATTTACATCCAGGGGTTAATTAAGCGTTGTTTGCGGGTTTGGCTGACAAAAATAAACCGCCTTTTTAAACCCAAATATATTATTTTTTTTTGGTAGCCAAATTTCACAACAAAGGTTAATTACAATTTTATCTCTTTTGTGTTGCGTAGAAAATACGCCATTTTAATACGCTACAAAAGCTACTAGTTTGTGTGGCTCAATTCTATTGCGCAATTTACATCCAGGGTTAATTAAGCGTTTTTTTTGCTGTGTGCTGACAAAAAATAAACCTCTTTTTCACGCCAAATATATATTTTTTTTTGGTAGCCTAATTCACAGCAAAAGTTAATTACAATTTAATCTCTTGTTGTGTGCGAAAGAAATACACCATTGTAACACGCTACAAAGCTACTAGTTTGTGGTGGTTTCAATTCTATTGCGCAATTTACATCCAGGGTTAATAAGCGTTTTTTTGATGTTGTGCTGACAAAAAATAACAGTCATTTTCAACACCGAAATATATACATTTTTCTTGTACAATAATTCACAAGCGAAGGTTAATTAACCTGTTTGTGCTTTTACATTTAGTAAAACACACAGTGCTTGTAAACGACACATACAAGTAAATTTTTCCTGGCCATTTGTGGAGCGCAATTTATATCCAAGGGTTACCCAAGCTTGTTACTGGTTCATTTGGAGTCAAAAACAGAGGTGTATATTTATCATAATACAATAGCTTCATCAAACAGTGTCTGTACATTTTAGAACAAACAGTATGTCAGACAGAGAGGTGGCAGCTCTGCAACTGCAGTGGCAGTGGCACAAACATTTCTGAAACGGGCCCAGTCGCAGCACAGCAAGGGACGTCGCAGCAGGGGTCACTCGGTGAGGCCACAACTGCCGCTGTCATCTAGCGGCCGGTGTTTTGTTCAGCAACCCAAGGTTCTTGATTGGTTGACTAGTCATCCTCTTCCTCCCAGATGACATCTGACAACCCCAGCCAAGAGTCGGTGGGAACCTCAGACACAACACTTAGTTGGCATGGCCCGGAGCGGTCAGCGGCCCTCACCTGTCCTCACCCCCTCTGTCCCATCCAGTTCCCTCAGCCAGGGATCTACTATGTGGTCTGGGCTCAGCGCCACTATATAGCGAGGATGAACAATTTGAGAGGGCAGTCAGCAGCTACTTGGCAGCGAAGAAATGGGCCAATATCCCCAGCTTCTTGCAGTAGGCGCAAAGTATAGATGTGGAGAGTGGCATGGGAGGTCATGTGGTGAGAGGTCAGCCTCGCTTACCAAACCGGTGATGAGGACAGTAGTGACGATGAAACACAAATAGATGATGATGTAGCCGACCGCACTTGGAGCCGGGTGAAGCAAGGCTTCATCATCGTCAGGAGAAGAGGGCGTCAGCTTGCGCGTCAGCAGCGGCGCAGCCAGCAAGTGGGTTGTGTGGCCGTGAGTCAGCAGGTAGCACAGTGTGAGGTCGGAGCCAAGCGCCACGGGGTAGAAAACCCCGCTTCGCAGTCCAAGACAGTAGCGCACACGGGGCTCAGCGAGGCAGCGGCGGCAGTAGTCACTCATGCGGAGCGTTGGCGAAACAAATCAGCTACTTCGTCGGTGTGGCAGTTCTTTGCTAAGACACCGGAGTAGCCGAATATGGTATATTGTAGAATCTTGTGGGCAGAAAGTGAAGCGTGGGCCATGTAGCTAACGTTCACAACGGCCCTGCTTCAACACAAGCAGCGTCACCAACCGGTGGCATGGGAGAAACGGGCTCAGATGTAGGTGTCCCAGCCTGCCGCTTATGCCAGCAGGCAGCAGCGGCCAGTGGCAACGCATGCCATTTCAGCCAGTCCAGGCTCCACCACTCTGCAGAAGGCAGCTGTTTCTCTTTTTGACACATCCTCATCCCGTTCCCAGATGCTCCTGCACCTAGCAACACATGGCGCCTCAGTCTGTTCAGGATAGGCGATTGTAAAGAGACAACAGTATGCGTCCAAGCCCATCCAAGGTGCAGCACTGACCGTGCACCTGGCCAAGTTGTTGGTACTGCAGTCCCACCCTCCCATTCCAAATGGTGGACTCCAGCACCATTCAAGAGAACTAATGGCTTGTTGCCGAGCCGAGATGGAGAGTTCCCAAGCCGTAATTTCTTTTCCAAAAAATGCAGTACCAGCCACTTCATAAATATGTAGAACATAAAGTGGGTCAAGTCCATGAGCTTATCGGTTGTTCCAAGGTACACGTCAGCGCGGGACGTCTGGAGCTGTAACTACGGTCAGGGCAGAACATGTCCCTTATAACGGCCCACTGAGGGAATTGCTTTCCTTGCCCATGCACACCAACAACTTGGACAGGAGTACGCCGCATTGCGCCCTCCTCACGATGTCAAACTGCTGCTCCTGCGCCATATGTCCCGCCTCCTCCATCCTCCACCACCCTCCACCACTCAGGACTCAGCCTCCACAAGTACTGCTACCATCATACCACATGTGTAGGGGCACAGCGGTGTCCCACGCAGTTTCTACACCTACTTGCCTCGGCGAACGAAGATCACACAGCGGGAGAACTGCTCCGCGTCATGCAGCAAGAAATCGATGTGTGGCTTTCCTTCCCGCGCCACCTGCTGCAAATCGTGAACCATGGTGACGGACAAATGGATAACATGGTGTCGCCCAGCACCGAGGAGGGATGGTCCATGCGCCCTGCATGGCGCACGGGTATCAATCTGTTGTTAAAAGGTTTCCTGAAGTCCCTTCCACCGATCTTCATAACATTCTGAAATGGCCAGGAAACGTGCATGCACGATATTATCCATTCTCCAAAGCCAGGAACACCCTCATCTAGTTGCAGCGCGGCAGAACGGTCCTCCCCAACACCTCTGATATGCATGTTTTTGCCACCACCCGCTTGAATTCCAGCCTGCACATGTTTTGGACCGACTGTATGAACAGAAGAAAGGCCATTAAACGATTTTTGATGATCCAGGCAGACAGAAGTATCCCCTGGTGTAACTTTGATGTCAGCCAGTGGCAGCTCATGCGTGGACACCTGCCGTTTGTTGAGGCCATTCGAGGAGGCCACGATATTTGTCATGCCTTTCGTCAGGACTACGGGATGAATAACCGTCATTTTCCACTGCTTCATTCCTGAACAGGGGGGATGCTGAAAAATCTGTCTGTGGCAGGGGACTCTGGAGATGTGGCGACTACATCTCTTGGCCACATAGTCCGGTTGGGACAGAAATGGAGGAGGAGGAGGAGGAGACATTGGAGCAGAAAGCATTTGTCTGGTGAAATGAGTGGAGTTTCTACCCAGGGACAAGAGAGGAGGAGCAGGAGGCAGCCTTGAGGAGGTTGGATGGATATGAGGAAAGACGAGGCGAGAGACTCCCAAGACCGTGGCAGTATACAGGTGGAAATGGAGCAGGAGCCCCTCGGAGTCACTTGGCAGATGTCCCGCAGCATGCTTATTTGCCTGGCTAGTGACAGCCAGAATAGTGTCAGCCATCCGGCAGAGGGATGACTTCTGGCTCACCACCCTATTGGACCCTCGCTACCGGTCCAAAATGGGAGCCTTTAACACAGCTATTGAGAGGGAAGACAAACTCAAATACTATATGGAAATGCTCCTTAATCAGTTGGCCGCTGCCTATGATGCGGCATCCGTCCCTCCGGCTGACAGGTCTGACCGGGGGGTTCTCAGCGCTCAACGTACTACTGACACTGCCGCGGCTGCCTGGGAAGGTGTGGGGGTAGGAGCAGTACCAGCTCCATCAGTAGTAACCTAGTCTGGAGTCACTAATGAGCCAGCTTCCTTCACCGCCTAGTGAGGGGGCAGTCACCAACGCGGCAGGCACAGCATGACAAATGGAGCATTCCCTGAACCAACAGGTTGTGCCTACTTGGACACACACTCTGCCACCCCAGTTAGAAAGATCCGCTGGACGCTACTTGGGCAGCCAAACTGGATGTGTGGCGCGCAACTTGCCGAGTTTGCAGTGTGAGAAGCCTGTCAGCCCGGCCAGTAGTGTGGCATCAGAGCGGGTTTGCAGTGCGCGTGGGCCTTCCGTTCCCCAATGAGATCCCTCGGTTGTCCTCGATATGTTGAACGACTGACCTTTTGTCAAGATGATTCAGGCGTGATCGTCCAGGATTACCACACACAATGCCTTAGCGTCAGTCCTAGGTTCAAACTACCCTGCCTCAGCCACTAATCTGATGCCGCCACCCCCGCCTGATGCCAACTATCTGCTGATAGTTTTCTCCATCTGCCTACCACCCCCCCACCCCCCCCGGCCTTTACCGAGGGACTAGGTATTGCCTACCCACCTCAACACTCTGTCATTGTGGCCACTCTAATGTAGCTCATGCTGCTGCTACTGTTCTGATGCCCCGTGACATCCACACTGGGTCATTGTGCCAACTCTGCGGCCTGAACTGTTTTGGCCACCTCCAGAATGTCATTGTGCCACCTCTACCTCATGCTGTTGCTCTCTGTCAACACCTCCGCTCTCAGTCATTGTGCCACTGCCTGACCTCATGCTGCTGCCTGAGCCGTGACCTCCGCTCTCAGATCATTGTTCCGCTCTGTGGCCTAATACTATTTTGCCAACTCCTCAGAATGTCATTGTGCCACTTACTCTGACCTCATGCTGAGCTGCTGTGGACTCCTGTCGTGCCCCTCCACACTGTGTCATTGTGTGCCACTGTCTGACCTCCATGCTGCTGTGCCCGTGGCTGCTTTGCGAGCCCTCCACACTGTGGCCATACACCTGTTTTTTGCCACCTCCTCCAGAAATTTGTCCCATTGTGCCACTGACTGACAACCTCCATGCTGCGAAGTGGGCTGCTGCCGTGCCCTCCACACTGGTCATTGTGCCACTGTCTGACCTTATGCTGCTGCTTTTGCACTCTGCCGTGCCCTCCGACACTGTGTCATTGTACCACTCTTTGGCCTACTCCTTTTTTTTGCAGCTCCAGAATTGTCCCATTGTGCCACTGCCTGACCTCATGCTGGCTGCCACCGGTGACCTCCACAACTGTGTCATTAGTGCCACTCCTGCGGCCTGGTACTGTTTTGCCACTTCCAGAATGTCATTTGTGCCACTGTCTTACCTCATGCTGCTGAGGTGCCGCGTCACCGATGCTCCTCCACACCTCGTCACTAATGTTGCCACATGACTCTCAGTTTGTTTTTTTTTTTTCCAGCCTATTTGCTGCCCATGACTTTATCAGGCTACGTCCTGTGCTTACATTTTTTTTGGTCCAGTTTTTGCCCCATAAGTGCCCAGCGGCATTTTATGTGAAGCGATTCTAAGAGCGGCGGCATCATGTGCGGTGTCATACTAAAAACACAACATTGTATGAAGAACCACACCATCTCCCTCTGCATATTTAAGCATGCACAACGTTCTACTCCAGCACCCAGCCTGGCTCTGGGCATGAGCCTGGAAATGAGCTGTTTTTAATAAACGAGAATTCGTGCCGAAGTAATTCTGACCAAAGAACGAAATTTGTCCGAAAATTCGGCGAAGTGACCGAACCGAATTTTTGAGAAATTCGCCCATCTCTAATGGTGATATAAACAACAACGTTTTGTTGTGTTTTTAAACTACATCAAAAACACTATCAATGCACATGCGTTTTTCAATTAACTCAAATTTTACCTGTGTTCCAAATTAGACTTATTTACAAAACTACCTGCATTCAAACAAAATGCATGCATTTTTTAAACGCATGCATTTTCTAAAATAATGAATTATTATGCTCAGTATAGCAAACCGTTGTTGCCTGTCAGTAGTGCTGCACTTATTACTGTTCATTTACAGCAGAGGGAGCCCATCTGTTTAAAATAAAAATTTCTTTGCAAAAAAAATCTTTAAAGAAAATAAAGCTATTGGGTCATGAAATAAACAGGACTCATAGGGTATGTTCACATGGCGTGTTCTGTCCGTGTGAACATACATTATTAGTTGCATGTTTGGATCCGTCCAAACAGACCCAAACACAACATCAAAGCAATGAAGCATGAGATTTTAACATTCTTGCAATGTAAAACACCATCTGCCGTTCAGAAGAGTGAACCTCCAATCACTTGATTTACCTTCGACTTTTCGGATCCGTTCTAAAATTGACATGTCAATTCATGTCCGAAAGATGCAGCAGACATCCTATTTATTTGGTGGGTGCAGCCAAAACTCATCGAAATACGAGGGGGGGGGGGGGGGGGGGGGGGGGGGGGGGGGGGGGGGGGGGGGGGGGGGTGGGGTCCCCCTGCATCCAAAAACGTCATGTGAACATACCCATATAGTGATGTCCATGATCTGCACTAAAGACCCATAGTACACTACACGTGCTTTTGTATAGTCCATTTTTAAGACAATACTTCCTTAAAAACAATGTTACTTTCATAATGCTGCATTCTCACAGAGCTTATCCTATAAATTCAGATGCCTTAAAAATCATGTAAATCATAGCACTGTTATCTTTTCAAGGTTATATTGCATTAATTAGTGTCATTAAGCTTTACAGTACCAGCAAGGAGGAATATTGCATTATTTTAGCTACATAAGTCAATGACTTTGATGTAATTCCAGTAAAATTTTACATATACATGTCACTAGCAGACTAATCTGATGATATTGCTTTTATAGGCTTATATCATCAAAATAAAATAGCATACACTGTCAGTCATTTTGCCACAACACCCTGCATACACCTATCACCCACACATTTGTTTCTCCTGACAGGTAAGCTGAGCTGGGTGGGAAGAGAACATACATCAGATTCCCCTGCTATTTCCCTTGCCCAGTTTGATTTTAAAGTATGTCGTCTCTGAAACATTATTGCATTTTAGAGTAAAAACGTACTATACTGCAGTGCGAATGCTTGTATCTATTGCATTTGGGCTATGATTGTGCAACATGAAACAGCTTAGGGTTTTCTTTTTATACGTGTTTCCTTTTCCCATATTGAACACACCAGAGTCACTTCTGTTGTCAACCTTTTCCTGTCACCTCAGTCATAGGCAAAGAAGAAAAGGTGCAATGATCATCTTTTTTATTGGTTTCACATATCCTCTAAGACCACGTTCACATGGCTTATTTCCAAATGGATTTGCCGCCATATTTTCTATCGTAAATCCGTTCCGAAATCAGTTTGAAATAAGTGGCAGGCCATTTAACCCCTTACCGCCGGAGCCAGTTTAGGCCTCTCTGAACAGAGCCCCATTTTTGAAAACAGTCCATGTTTCACTTTATGTGAAATAACTATTTGACACTTTAACCTATCCAAGTGATTCAGAGATTGTTTCTCGGACACATGTGTTTCAGATAGTAAATAAATTTTGGTAGCACAAAAATGCTTAGTATATTTGTTAAAAATATCAAATTTAACGCGGAAAAATTTGGAAAAAATTTACACAATATTCAAACTTCAAAAATTTTCCTATCTGCATGTAAGACAGATTAATATTCCTCTCAAAATAGCTTATAACTAGCTCTACCATATGTCATCAGTAGTTTGGCATCATTTTTTAAATGTCTTTTTTTTTTTTACGACTTAGGGGGCTTAAAAATTATAGTAGTAATTTTCAAATTTTCAAGAAAATATGCAATATAAATTTTTTTAGGGACCCGATCTAGTTCATTCTAACGTGACTTTTGATTGACCTGTATGTAATACCTCCCACAAATGAGCCTCAACAAGAAACTACACCCCTTAAAGTTATTCAAAAACCACATTTAGAGAAGTTTATTACCCATTAGGTGTTTCACAGTGAATTAAAGCAAAGTGGAAGTGAAATTCAAATTTCACCATTTTTTGCAGATATTCAATTTGCAATACATATTCATAAGAATACGGTAAATGTGATCAGGGAAATGCAACTGATATTGATTCCCCAGATTCTGCTGCTGTTTTCAGAGATTTCCCATATTGGCCCAAGGTGCATTATTTGGCTCAAACCACAAGCCCCAGAATAGGAGGAGCCCTACCGGACTCTGGGGTCCTATTTTCATTACGATTTGATATAGGTCCATTTCAGGTTGCGGACACCCTAAGGTGCTAAAACTTAATAAATGCCCTAAAAATACCCTCATAATTGGAAACTACACCGCCCCCCTTAATGAATATATTACAGGGGTGTAGTGAGTATATCAACCCCCACAGTTGTATCTCAAAATTTTTTAGCGTTAGGCTGTAAAATGAAATATTTTTTTTTTTTCCAATAATCTATCAATTTTAGCTGAAAATGTTTAATTTTCAGGCATCCTGGTAAAAAAGGACACAAAACTTTGTTACGCAATTTCTTCCAATTTCGCATACCTTACATGTGGGTGAAAACTGCTGTTTGGGCGCATGGCAGGGCGTAAAAGGGAGGAGTGCTATATTGCTTTTGGAGCGCAGATATGGAGGCCCATGTCTCATTATACTAAAGGCCCCAAAGTACCAGAACAGGTGAAACCTTCCAGAAGCCGCCCCATTTTGGATTCAGCACCCTCATAGATCGTCATCTAGGGGTGTATTGTGGCATTGGGTCACAGGTGTTAACAAATTTATTATTTTTTTTGCATTGGTCTTGAAAATGATGGGAAAAAACGCAGTTCCATCCACCATTGTTTTTTTTTGGGCTTCAATTTTACAGCGTTCGCCGTGCCAGTATAATGATAGGATTTATACTAAAGGGGGTCGGTACAATTGCAATGATATAGATTTTATATAGTTTTTTTTATGTTTTATTACTTTTTACACAATAGAAATAGGTCTATAAAAAATTGCGTTTATTATGTTGTCCTGTTCTGATAGCCAAAACTTTCAAGTTTATCTGTTATACGGAGCTGATTATGGGATTGTTTTTTTTGGGAGGGCGTTGACTTTTTTTAAATTTAGTAAAAAAGGGGGGGCATATCCCGTTTTGGATAAACTTTTTTTTTAAGGTTTTTTTGGGACATTTTTTAACAAAAAAACAACATTCCGGGTAAAATTTGTTTATTTTTTTTTTTTACAGGGGTCACCGTGCAGTATAGCTGAAAACTAGTATTACTCAGCGGGATCGATACGATCACAGCGATACCCAATTTGTATTTTTTTATGTTTTCCCTCTTTTTACACAAAAAAAAACACTTTTTTTCCAAAAAGGGGAAAAACCCCACTTTTTTGCTTTGCCCATAGTCTGAGACCATAACTTTTTTAATTTTTCCCTGTGTACGGAAACCCGTGTGGGGCTTTTTTTGGGCGGGATGGGGTTGACGTTTTTTTGGGGTTACCCTTTTTTTTTGGGGGACAAAAAACTTTTTGATCATTTTTAAATCCGTTTTTTTGGAACGGGGTTTAAAAAATACTGCAATCCTAGTGGGTTTTTTTTTTATTTTTATTTTTAAAAAAGCGCTCACCGGTTTTATCCATGACCATTTAAAAGCTTTACCCTGGGTCGATATGTTTACGGGATACCCTTTTTTATATGTTTTTTTTAAATTTTGGGAAGCCTTTTAAAAAAAAAAAGTGGTTTTAAAATTGTTTTAAATAATATTTAAAGTATCCTTTTCTTTTTAAAGAGCCTTTAACTTTTTTTTTTTTCCCCCATAAACAGAGACGTGAAAGGGGAACTTTTTTTTTGCGGGATGAACTAAATGTTTTAAAATTGGTACAACTTTGGCATTATATAGTTTTTTGATCGTTTTTTAAAATTCCATTTTATGTGCTGGCGGGATTTACAAAAATCGAAATTTTCTTTACTGTTTCTTGTTTTTTTTAACGGCGTTCACCGTGGGGGTTAAAAAAAACCGTAACAGATTTTATGGGGGGGTGGGTCGTTACGCACAAAGGCGAAAACCCAAAAATGGGGTACTTTTTTTATTTTTGATCTTTTTTTGGGGATTGGGGTTTGTAAAGGGAAAAAGGGGGAGTGAAAAAGGGTTTTTTAAAAATTTTATTATTTTTAATTTTTGTGTTTTTAAATTTTCACATTTTTTCCCCCATTTTTTTACCCTTTTTTCCCCAAAAGAGGGGGTTTTGGTTTAACAAAACAAAACCTCACGGGGGAAAAAGCCCAAAATTAATTGCTGTTTAAGAGGGGATCTTTTGTACAAACGTTAAATGTGGGGGCATAGGTCGCCATGGCCCAAATATGTCACCAAAATAAAAAAAACAGAAGCCCCTGTTAGCTACTGCAAAATTTCCAAAAATTTTGGGGGCTTTTTTTTTCTATTTTAAAAAAAAATTTTAACAAATTGAAATTTTTTCATTCATATAAACAAAAGAGCAGCAAGTAGCAGCAATAAAGGGACACTTAGCTCAGTCCTTAGAGTCCTTCATAAGGTACGAATATGATGCCAGCCACGAGGAAACGAGCCAGAAGAGATCCAAGCAGATTACTCCATGTTGCCCGAACACAACTAGTGTCACCATGCTCACAATGCATTGTGGGCATGGTGACGTCACCAGACTACCCGGATGCTTTCAGAAAGCATCCGGGGAGTCCGGTAGGAGACGGGCGAGCGGCATCTCTGCCGCTGTCTCGCCGATCGTAGGCAGAGGGAGCTCACTCTTCCTGCCTGCGCCTTCATTATTGCGGCCATGACAGGCTGCGGTAATGATGCGTTTTTCACCTGCGGCCGGAGCTCACTCCGGCCAGGGGTGATGGGGCATGAAGCCAGCGGTAATTTACCGCTGGTTCCATGTCGCGATCGCGCGCGGCTCGCCCGCAAGCCCGCGCGATTGCCAGGGCGTATGCATACGTCAATTTGCGGGAATGCCCCCCATATTGGTACTAATAAAAACGTCAACTCATCCCACAAAAAACAATCCCATAATCAGCTCCGTATACAGAAAACTGAAAATGTTATGGCTATCAGAACAGGACAACATAAAAACGCAATTTTTTATAGACCTATTTCTATTGTGTAAAAGTAATAAAACATAAAAAAAACTATATAAAATCTATATCATTGCAATTGTACCAACCCCCATAGTAAAGATATCCTATCATTTATACTGCACGGCGAACGCTAGGGCGTATGCATACGCCCAATGTCGGGAAGGGGTTAATTCCAATTTTATAGCAAAAGTTTGGTATCCGACACAAAGACACAATTCAGACACTTTTTTATGGTGGCAACATTTAAAAATAATATAGACGTCTATGATCATTTTGCCCTTCATTTCATCTGTCAGTGTCCGCTTTCAATTGGTCAAAAATCCATCAGTATTGCTAAAGCCAAAAACAAACAGGAGTTGATCCAAAACAGAGATGACCAGTAAATGGGATGTTTGCATGTCTTCTGTGTTCTGTATCCACTCCTGCTTTTTTGGGTAGGCAATTTCCCGACCCTTCCCCTTCCCTTTTAACAGGTTAAAAGAAGGGGAAAACTAAAAATAGTGGCAACGTCTAGAGTGGGGAGGGGGGAACACAATTTGAAAATATGCATACGGGCCCCAAACTCGGGGAAAGGGGTTTTTTTCCCAAATTTTAAAAACAAAAAAATTTTGGGGTCCACACAAAAAAACACAATTCCAAAACTTTTTTTATGGTGGGAACTAGATGGGGGAATTTTAAATTTTAACGAAATGGGGAATTTTGTTTGAAATTTTAGGAAAACTTCGTTCGGAACGAAGTTGAAATTGGGGGGACTTCGGGGAACAATTGGCTTTTGATTTAAAAAAATGTGCCGACACAAGGCCTAAAATAGGGCAAAAACCCCTCTGGGGGGGAAAAAGGGCATAGGGCCCGCATGCATGTGCAAGATTAAGCCCAAACCCGAGAAACCCGGGGGGAATTCCCGGTGACGTCACCGCACTATATAATCCGGGCCCCGATCCCGGGAAACCTTTACACTCCCCCACTTTTGCTCATCAGGGAAGGGCCCGCCGCGGGGGGGGATAGCTCTTACTGAAGAAAATTTATTTTTTTATAGCGATTTTTTGTGGGGAGTCTCAGCTTGTCTCAAGACGTTCTCTTAAAGTTTCCCATTTCTAATTTTTTTGGGGGATTGGAAACGAAATCCAGTTGGGGGTCCCCCTGCAGCGCATATACATTCAAATTTTCCAAATGGGGCTAAGCCCTTCCCGTTTTTTTCATTTAAAAAACATTTTTTTTACAATACAAAAAACAAATTTTATTTTTGGCCCGCCAATTTTTTATTGCGCAATTTTCAAACCAGGGGGTTTAAATTTAAACGTTGTTTTTTTTTTTGGGGGCTTTACCCCCAAAAAACCGTCTTTTTTCAAACCCCCCCAAAATATAAAATTTTTCCCGAAACCTAAATTTAAAAGCAAAGGGTTTAAATTTCAACTGTACCTTTTTGTTGTGTGGGTAAAAAACCCGCAATTGTAAAAACGCTACCAAAACACTATTTTTGCGGCCCCAATTTTTTTGGCGCAATTTAAAATCCAGGGTTTTAAATTTTCCCTTGTTTTGCTGGTGTGCTGACCCCAAGAAACCCGCTTTTTTCAACGCCAAAAAAATAAAATTTTTTCCCGGGAGCCTAATTTTACAAGCAAAGGTTAATTACAACTGATCTCTTGTTGGTTTTGGGGTAAAAAACACGCAATTGTAACATGCTACAAACTACTATTTGTGCGGGTCAAAATTTTTTGGGGCAATTTTTCATCCAGGGGGGTTAAATTTAAACGTTGTTTGCCCGGTGTGCTGGCAAAAAAAAAACCGCCTTTTTAAAGCCAAAATATATAATTTTTTCCCGTAGCCTAATTTTACAAACAAAAAGGGTTTTAAAAACAAAGTACTCCCTTTTGTGTGGCATAGAAAAAAAACGTAATTGTAACACGCTACAAAAACTACAAATTTTTTGGGGGCTCAATTTTGGCGGGAATTTTTCATCCAGGGGTTTTAAAAATTTGCGGTGTTTTGCTGGTTTTGCTGACCCCCAAAAAACCAAATTTTTTTTTAACGCCCCAAAATATAAAAAAATTTTTTTCCCGTAGCCTAATTCACAAAAAATGTTAATTACAACTGTACTCTTGTTGTGGGCGTAAAAAAAAACCCCGGGAAAATTGGGAACCGCTACAAAGCTTTTTCCATTTTTGGTTTTCCCGGGTTTAATTCTTTTTTCCGCAATTTCCCTCCAGGGTTTAAAATTTAAACGTTGAGTTTTGTGGTGTTTTCTGAACCAAAAATAAACCGCTTTTTCAACGCCAAAAATATATAAATTTTTTTCCTTAAACCAAAATTTAAAGGGCCAAAAGGGTTAAAATTTAAGGGCCCTTTTTTGCTTTTACATTTAGTAAAACACACAGTTTTTTTAAACGGGGGAACATACAAGGGAAAATTTTTTCCTGGCCATTTGGGGGGAGCGCAATTTTTTATAAACCAAGGGTTACCCCCAAACTTTTTTACTGGGTTCAATTTTGGATCAAAAAAAAACCCTTTTAAAATTTTAAACATATCCCGATATCATCACAAAACAGTGTCTTTTACATTTTTAAAACAAACAGAATTTTCAAAAACAGAGATGTGGGAGGCTCTGCACCCCGAGGGCATTGGGAACCCCAAAAATTCCGGAACAGGGCCCCGGGCCGCAGCACCCGCCAAAAGGTGGAAAAGTTAGCCCGCAGGGGTCACTCGGGTGAGGCCACCCCCCTTGCCGGGGAAGCCACAGCGGCCGGGGTTTTTTGTTCGGGAACCCAAGGGGGTTTTTGAATTTTGGGTTTTAAATTTCGTCAAACCCCTTTCCCCCCAGAAAAGGGCATCGAAACCCCAGCCAAAAAGTCGGTGGGGAAAACCAGACAAAACCCTTAGTTGGCCTGGCCCCGGGCGGCGGGTCAGCCGGGGGCCCCAAACCCGTCCTCAGCCCCGCCCCCTGTCCCAAATTTGGTTTTTTCCCAGCCCAAAATCTACTATGTGGGGGCTGGGGCTCAGCGCCACCCATAAAAGGGGAGGATGAACAAAATTTTAAGGGAAAGGGCATTTACAGCTACCCTTTGGGACCCGGGAAAAGGGAAAAATTGGGGCCCAAAATCCCCTGCTTCTTCAGTAAGGGGGAAAAGAATAGATTGTTGGAGAGTGGGGGATGGGGGTTTTTGTTTGTTTAGGGGGGGGTTTAGCCTCGGCATACCCAAAACCGGGGGAAAAGGACAGCAGTGACATGAAACAAAAAAATAGATATGATGGGAACCCCGACCCGCATTTGGAGCCAGGGTGAGGCCCAAGGGGGTTCAAACAAAACCGTCCCGAAAGAGGGCGTCAGCTTGGGGCGTCAGGGCAGCAGTGCAGCCACAAGTGGGGTTTTGTGGGGGGCCCCCCAGTCCAAACAGGATGCACAGTTTGAGGTCGGGAGCCAAGCGGCCACGGGGGTAAAAAATTTTGCTTTCGCAGGTCCAAGAAAGTAGTGGGACAGGGGCCCACAGGCCCGGGGGCGGGAGTAGTCCCCTCAGTGCCGGGGCCTTTTGGGGGTAAAATCCGTTTCTCGGCGTGTGGGGGTTCTTTGCTAAGAAAACCGGAAAGGGGGCCGAATATGGGGATTTAAATCTTTTTTGGGGAAAAGTGAAGGGGTGGCCAGGGAGCTAACTTGGCACCACGGCCCTGCGCAACACACAGCGTCAAACCCCCTTTTCCGGTGGGCCCGGGAAACCCTGGCTCAGATGTTGGGGGTCCATCCGCCGCCCGCAGCAACACAGCACAAACGCCCATGGGTTTGCATGCCAAATTTTCAGGGCCCCGGGAAAAGGGTTCCCCCCCCCTTTTGCAAAAAAGGGACTGGGTTTTTCTTTTTCATCATCTGCTGGGGTTTCCCCATGCTCCTGCTCCTCGCTACTCATGGGCGCCAAACAGTCGTTTTACGGGGGCGATTGCAAAGAACAACGTAAGCGTCCAAAACCCTCCTAAGGTCACAAACTGACCGGGGTCCTTCCAAGTTGTTGGGATTGCAGTCCCTTTTCCCCTTTTCCCAAAAGGTTTGGGCTCAAACACCATTTTAGAAACTAATGCTTTTTTGCCGAGCCAGATGGGAGAGTTCCAACCGAAAAATTTTTTTTCCAAAAAGGGGAGTTTCCCCCCTTCAAAAATATTTAAAACAGAAAAAAGGGATCCCGTCCTTAGCTTATCGGTTTGTTCCAAAGGGGCAACCGGCAGCGCGGAAAGTCCCGGACTGTAACTACGGGGCCGGGGCCCGTTTCAAAAACCCTTTAAAGGCCCAATGGGGTGAAGGGTTTCCCGCCCCCGGCCCCCACAAAAACTTGGGAAGGGGGAAGCCGTTTTCCCCCTCCAAAGTTGTCAAACTGCTGCTCCGGGGCCCAAAAAGTTTCCCACCTTCTCCCTCCACCATCACCAAAATCCAGCCTCCCCAAATAATGGGCCCCTCCATACCAAAAATGTGTTTGGGCACAGCATGTCACGCAGTTCCCACCCTGGGTTGGGCCCCCGAACAAAGTCACACAGGGGAAGGGGGCTGCCCCGCTTCATGGGGCAAGAAATCGATGTGTGGCTTTTCTCACCCCCCCGGGCCCAAAAGCAAACGGAAAAAATGGGGGAAAAGGGCAAAGGGAGGAACATGGTGCCGCCGGGGCAAACCCAGGGGGGATGGTCCAACCCCCTCCATTTCGCCAACTTTTTTCAATCTGGTTGTGAAAAGGTTCCTGAAGTCTTTCCAAACCGGGTTTCCCTTTAAACAATTTTGAAAAAAGGCCAGGAACTGTGCATGCACTTTAAAAAAGCCAGGAAAAACCCTTTCCCCGAGTTTTCAGCGGGGGAACGGCCCCCCCCCAAAAACAAACCGAATCGTTTTTCCCCCCGCTGGAATTTTCCCCCTGCACATTTGGGGCCGACGTATGGGAAAAGAAAAGGGGCCCTTAACGAATTTTTTTGAAGATCCAGGCAGACAGAAAATACCCCCCCTGGTTTTAACTTTGATGTTCCCGCCATTTGGGAGCTTTATGCCTTACACTGGGCCCTTTTGTTGGGCCATTCGAGAGGGCGAAGTTTTTTGTTTAGTCCCAGGATTTAAAGGGAAAAATAAAGTCATTCCCCCTGCTTTTTATATTTCCCGGAAAAGAATTTCGGAAAAAACTGTCTGGGGAGGGGGCGGGGGACTGCCAAATACATTTTCGGGGGCCCCCAAAGATCCGTGGGGGGCTAAAAAGGAAGAGGGGAGGGGGAAAATTGGGGGCAGAAGCATTGTCTGGTGAAATGATGGATTTTCTAAACAGGGGACAAAAGAGGGGGAGCAGGGGCTGCTTGGGGAGGAGTGGAAGGGAAAAAAAAGGGAAACACCAGATTTACCCCCAAGGGACCGTGGCATTTTACAGGGAAATTTGGGGGCAGGGGGCCCCGGGAGTCACTTTTGCAATGGGCCCGCAGCCCTGCTTTTTTGCCTGGCTAGTGACAGCCGAATATCAGCATCCGGCAGAGGGGTGACCTTCCCCGGCCCCTCCACCCTATTGGGCCCAACGCTTTCCGGGCCAAAATGGGGGGCCTTTTTTCCACTATTGAAAAGGGGGAAAACAAACCAAATACCCATAGGGAAATCCCCCCAATCATTGGCCCCTGCCTTTTTTGGGGGGGCTTTGTCCCCTCGACAGGTCCCCGACCGGGGGGGTTCCCCCAGCGCTCCCGTACTACTGCCGCGGGGGCCCGGGGGGAAGGGGAGGGGTAAAAGGGGCAGTAACCAGGCCCAAACAATAGTAACCTAAGTCTGGAGTCACGGGGAAAAACACTTCCTTCACCCGCCAGTTTAGGGAGGGGATCGCCAGCACAGCAAACAGCAGGGCCTGGAGCAGCCCCCGAACCAACAGGTTGTTGGGCCCACTTGGGCAGCCCCTCTCCCCCTCAGTTAGAAGACCGCTGGACTACTGGCAGCCAAACTGGATTTTGTGGCCGAACTTCCATTTGCAAATGAAACAGTCCTGGGGGGCCCCGGAAATGTGGCAATCAGAGTGGGGGTTTTAGTTTTCGGCGGGGGCCCTCGTTACCGCCAAGGAAACCCGCTTGTCCCAAAGGGAAATGTGGAACCCACTGGGCCTTTGTCAAGATGAAAACAGGGGTGGATCCCGGCCCAAGGGAAATTCCCACACCCCCCAATGCCTTTTGGCCCCCGGGGCCTGGGTTTCAAACTACCTGCCATCACCACATTTTGGGTGCCGCCAGCCGCCTGATGCCACAAATTTTGCTGCCAGTTTTTCCATCTGCCTACCACCATCTTTACCGGGGCTGGTTTTGCCACCCAACCCTCAACACTCTGTTTATTTTGGCCCCTTTTAAGACCTCATGTGCTGGGTGCTGTTTCTGTTGCCGTTTACATCCACACTGTTCCCTTGTGCCACTGTTTTGACCTCATGCTGCTGCTGTGGCTGCTGCCCCTGTCCTCCACACTGTGTCATTGGGGCCACAAACCATGACCTTCATGCTGCTGCCGCCGTGACCTCCCCTCAGTCATTGTGCCACTCCCTTTTGGGTTCCTCGGGGTTTTTGGCCACCCCAAATGTCATTGTTCCACTCTCTACCTCATGCTGCTCGTGACCCTTCCCCTGCCCCACACTGGGGTCATTTTGGGCCCCCTCCACACTGCCTGAACCCCCAAGCTGCTGCCCAACGCCGGACCCCCCCCTCATTCCCTTTTGCCACTCTGTGGCTTTTCCCCCCTGTTTTGCCACCTCCAGAAAGTCAAATTTTGGGCCCCTCCCCTGACCTCATTCTTTTTTTCGTGACTCCTGCCGTGCCCTCCAAAACTGGTCATTGTGCAACTGGGCCTTTACCTCAATTTTCTGGGGGTTTTCGCCGTGACCTCCCCCTCTCATTTATTGTAAACCCTTCCCGTGGCTTCCCCCCTGTTTTGCCAAACCCCTCCAAAATGTCATTGTGCCACTGCCGACCTCAAAGCTGCTGCCCGGTTTTGACCCCCCACACTGGTGGAAAGGGGCCCCTCTGTGGCCTAATACGTTTTTTCCGCCTCCCCAAAGTCATTGTGCCCACTGCCTGCCTCATACTGCTTTCCCGCCGGACCCCCACACTGTGTGATTTTTGCCCCTCCGGGGGCCTAAAACTGGTTTTTTTGGGGCCCTCCAAATTCATTTTTGCCACTCCCCGATCTCATACCCGCTTTCCGACCCTGACCTCCACACGGTTATTGTGCCACTTTTTGGGCCCAATACTGTTTTTTTTCCCGCCTTCCCCCGAATTCATTTGCCACTGCCGGGGGCTCCATACTGCTGCCGCCGGACCCCCCACACCGGGGGTTTTTGTTTCCTTTTCGGCCCCAATAAAATTTTTTTTTGCCCCCTCCAAAAGTTTAATTTTGCCACTGCCCACCTCATACTGGGGGTCCGCCGTGACCTCCGCCTTTACCCTTTGTGCCACTTTTGTGGGGGTTTCCCCCCCGTGTTTTTTGCCCCTCCAGAATGTCATTTTGGGCCCCTGCCTAAACCCCAAAACTTTCGCCCCCGTGACCTTTTCCCCTCCTTCCCTTTGTGCCACTCGTGGCTTCCTTCCCTGGGTTTCCACCTCCAAATTTCATTGTGCCACTCCCTGACCTCATTTCTGCTGTGGCTTGGCCCCCCGTCCCCCTCCACACTCTGTCCTAATGTTTCCCCCTGAGCTCTCAACTTGTTTTTTTTCCCCGCTTTCGGGGGCATTTACTTTATCAGGGTAAAAATTCCCGGGTTGAAATTTTTTCCCTTTAGTTTTTTTTTTGCCCTCTTTAAAAAGCCCCAGGGGAAATTTTTAGTGAAAGCGATTTTAAGGGCGGCAGTCAACTGCGTTAACTAAAACACAACATTTTTTGAAGACCAAACCAAGCTCCCCCTGGGGATATTTAAACATGGCGCAAATTCTACAGCAAACCCCGCAGGCTCGGCAGCCGGGAAAAGCGCTTTTTAAAGGGGATTTTTGTGCCCAAGTTTAATTTTTGGACCCCAATTTTTTTTTTCGGAAAAAATTTGGCGAAGTGACCGAAAATTTGAATTTTTTTTTGGGAAAATTTGCCCATCTCAAATGGCCCAAAAATTTTAAAAAAATAATTAAACGTCTATGATCATTTTTTTCCCTTCATTTTCATCTGTCATTTTCCGCTTTCAATTGGTCCCAAAAATCCATCAGTATTGCTAAAAACCCAAAAAAAAAACCCGAATTTTATTTTCCAAAAAAAGATACCATTTAAAAGGGGGTGTTTTTCATGTCCCTTTTGTTTTATCTGTATCCACCCCCTTCCCCCCTTTTTGGGTAAACAATCCTTGATCCCTTTTCCCCTTCCTTCTGACAGGGGAAAAGAATGGAAAACTAAAACTAGTGGGAAAAGTCATAGATGGGGATGGGGGAAAACAGCTTTGGAAAAACCCCAAAAGGGGGTTCCCTTTTAACAGCGGTTTCCCCTTTTTCAGCAGCATGAGTTTTGGGCCCCAGAGTTGGGACAATTTACACAGGGATGGGGGCAGCAACAGCAGGGTCCCCAAGTGGGCACAATTACAAAGTGTGGAGGTGACGGGACAACTGCATGAGGCATAGAGGGAAAAAATGACATTCTTGGGGGGGCAGCAACTTTAGGAACCCACAGAGTGGGACAATGAAACAGTGTGGGGGGGTGACGGCCCGCAAAAAACCAGCACAAAAAGGGGTCATAGAGTGGGGGCCCAATGACACAGTGAGGGGGTGACGGCCAGCAAAAAGCAGGGAGCACAAAGAGGTCACAAAAAGGCACAATGACACAGTGTGGGGGTTGACGGCAGCAGCAACAGCACAGCAGCATTTAGGTCAAGAGTGGCACAAGGGCACCTGTTTTGGGGGGAACGGGAGCACACATAGGGCAGAGAAGGGGAAATTGACAATTTTGGAGGTTTCCCCAAAACAGGAGTTAAAGGGCCCCAAGTTGGGTTCAAATGACAGTGTGGAGGTGCCTGGGAAAAAATGGTGGGGGGCAGATGGAGCAACCGGCAGAGATGTGTGGGGATCAGGGAGGTGGGAGATCAAATTTTTGGGCCCAAGGCATTGGGGGGAAACCCTGGGCCGCACTGAAAAAACCCGCTCTGACCCAAAACTACTGGGCCGGGGGAGGCACTTCTCCCCGTGGGAAACCCGGCAAGTTGTTTTCCACAAAATCCAGTTTTGGGTGCCCAGTAGTCCACCATCTCTAACCCGGGGTGGCAGAGTGCGGGGCCCAAAATAGGCCACCACCCCCTGGTTTTAGGGTCTGCCCAGGGCCGCTGCTTTGGGTGCTTTGGGTGGGGAGTGCCCTCCTCACTAGGGGTGAAGGGAAACTGCCATCAATGACTCCAACTTTGTTTTTTCTGCTAATGGAGCTGGGACTGCCCCCCCTTTCTCCCCCCCCTTCCCCCCCACCCGCACCGTGGGGGTGGGAAAAATGGGGCACTGAGGAACCCCCCCTTTTACACCTGTCGAGGATGGACCCCTGCTGCAAATAGGGGCCGGGGCCCAAATTTACTTAAAGGGGGAATTTCTCAAAAGTACTTGAGGGTTTTTCCCCCCCTCCAGCAGCGGAAAAAAGCTCCCATTTTGGACCAGTAACAAGGGGCCCAAAAAGGTTGGGTTTGCCAACCCTCATCCCCCCTGCCGGGTTTTGACTATTCGGCGTCACTACCAGGCAAACCCGCATGCTGCGGGCCCTCTTTCCAAATTTGGGCACTGAGGGACCCCTGCCTCCAACTCCACTGTTAAAACTTTCCAAAAATGCTTGTGGGGGCCAAACTGCCCCATCTTTCCCCATCCCCCATCGACCCCCCTCCAGCTCCTCCTCCCTCCCCTCCGTCACCTGGGGAAGAAAAAACCACTCATTTCACCAGACAATGGGTTGTGCCAAACCCAAAGTCCCCCCCCCCTTTCCCCCACTTCAGCCTCCACCCGGAAATTATAGGGAACAAATGGGAGTCGCCCCCCCGTTTTTCCCGTCCCCTTTCCCCCAAAAATTTGTCAGCATCTGTTCCAGGACATGGAAACATTTTTGGGAAAACGGGTTTTTTCATCCCGTTTGTCCTGGCGACTGACAAATAACGTCACTTCCTCAAATGGCCCTCACAAAATGGCAGGTGTCAAAAGCTTTAACTGCCAGGGCTGACATCAAAGTTTTCACAGGGGAAATAAATGCTGTTTCCCCCTTGGGTCATTTAAAAAATCGTTAATGGGCCTTTTTTCCCGTTTCCAATTTCCGTTTGGGACTAAAAAAAGTCAGGGTGGAATTCCAACGGGGGGGAAACATCGCAATCCCGCGTTTTGTTTGGGGGGGCCGCGCTGCTGCAAACTTCGAGGGGGTGGGCCTTTGGGATTGTAGGAATGGATGAAGTGCAAGCCCCCGTTTCCTTGCCCATTTTTTTAAAAGTCTTAAGAACGGGGGGAAACTTCAGGAACCTTTTTCACAACCAATTGAACACAAATTTTCCATGCAGGGCTTTATGAAAACCCTCCCCCCCTCGGTGGGAGGCCCTGGGGCCCCCATGTTTTCCAACCCCGCCGGCACCAAATTGGGTTTCCCATTTTCCTTGGCGCGGAAAAAAGGGCCCTACCTCGGAAAATTTTTTGCTTTATGACACGGAGCAGTTTTTTCGCCCAGGGAAAACCCGGTTTTAAAACTGGGGTGAAAACCACTATGCCCTGCACATTCTTTGATGGAAACCCCGCACTTGTGGAGGCTGATTGGGGGGGGTGGAGAAGGGGGACGTTTGGGGCAGGACACATTTTGACAAAGTGGAGGGGAAACGGCGGGCTCCCCTTTCCCAAATTGTTTGGGGTGGCTGGGCAGGGAAACAAAATTCACCCAGGGGGGGCCGTTTTAAAAGGAAAGGAACTGGCCCTTTTTACCGGGAAAATTAAAACTCCCCCACAACCGCGCTGCCAACACCTTTTAAACAAACCGATAAGGGCCCAAGGACTGGGGCCCCCCTTCTTTTCTAAAAAATTTGTTTCGGGCCCGGTAAATTCCCTTTTTGGGGAAAATAAATTACGGCTTTGGAAAATCCCCACCGCTCCACACAAGCCATTAGTTTCCTGAATGGGTTGAAAACCAATTTGGAAAGGGGGGGGACTGGGGAGTTAAACCCAAAAACTTGGACAAGAAACACGGTCAGCTTCTGCCCCTTATATGGGTTGGAAACGCATACTGTTTGGGCTTTCCCGGCAATTTGCCTCGTTTTTAACACCCGCTGGCGCCATGAAATTTTGGGGGAAGGGAAAAGGAGCAACTGGAAACCCGAGATGATGGCAAAGAGAAAAAGCTCTCTTCGGGCAGAGGTGGGGGAGCTTTGACTGGCTGAAAAGGGGGGCCTTCCACAAAGGGGCCCCGCTGCCCGTTGCTGCGACACAGGAAAGGGCCACCACAAACCTGAAAACACATTTTTTCCCAGGCCACTGGATGGGGACCCTGCATTTTGTTTTAGCAGGGGGGTGGTGCCCAAAGTTAGCTCCCTGTCCCCCGCTTCACTTTCTGCCCCACAAAATTTTACAATTTTAAAAACAAGTTTAAACTTTCCCCGGGGGTCCTTTGGGGAAAAAACTTCGAAGCAAGTTTTTTTTTTCCTTTGTGGTTCCCTTTGGGGTCCCAAACCCCCGGCCCGCTGCCACGCTGCTGACCTCCCGGGCCAAAACAAACCAAAATTTTCCTTTCCTGCCCGCTGCCTGACACCAACTACACCCTCTTTTTTCCCACCGGGTTTATGATGAGGGGAAAAAAATTCCCTTTTTTAACCCGGCTCCCAAGTAGATCGGCTAAATTCATCGATTAAGTTTGCCCTTTACCCAAAAAAATTTTCCCCCTATGGTCTCCCGTATGGGGGCCTGACTGCTTTCAACAAACCTCCCATGCCACTCCCATATCACTACTTTTTCCCGCCTACGGCAAGAAACACGGAAAGTCTTTCCCCACATCTTTCCCCGCCAAATAGGGGCTGACGTCCTCAAAGAAATTTTTGTTTCCCGCGGGAATTTGGGGGCCTGGGGCCCCAGACCACAAAAGCAATCTCTGGCTGAAGGAACCCCATGGAAAGAGGGGGGTTGAGGACAGGTGAGGGGCCCCTGGGCCGCTCCTGGGCCAAAGCCCAAATAAAAAGGGTTTTTTGTCTACGGGTTCCCACCAACCCCTTGCTTCCGGGGTTTTCTTTATGTCCCCTGGGAGGGGAAATGGAAAGAAACCCATTAAACCAATCAAGAACCCTTGGGTTGCTGGTCAACACAGCCGGGTAGATGACACCGGCAGTTTGGCCTCACTTTAGTCAAACCCCTGCGCAACCTTTCCCCCTTTCTGGGCGCGACCCCGGCCTCCCAAAAGCGTTTTTTTCCATGCCACTCGCCCTCGAAGAGCCCCGCCACCCTCCCTTTCCCACATACCCGTCCCGAAACCCAAAAAAAATTTTAAAAACTCTGTTTTAAAGAAGTTGTCGATAAAGATAAAACCCCCCCTGAATTTTCCCCAAGTACAAAAACTAACAAATAAGGGGTTTCCAGAATCTAAATTTCCTTTAAAAATACAACAGGGGGAAATTTAAAAAAATGGCGCAGACAAAGCATTTTTGTATTTCTACCCCAAAACAAAAACTATCTATTGAGTTGGGAAAAATTTTTTTTTAAAATTCCCTTTAAAACAAAAAGGAATAATTTAAATAAAGGGGGCAGAAAAAAGCAAACTGTATTTCTCCCCCAATACAACCCTGGGCCGGATTTTATGGATTCCTTTGGATTTAAAAAATTTCCCCAAACAACAGGAATATTAAATAATAGCGCGGGAAAAAACAGTCTTTTTTTCTATCACAATACAACAAATCGGATTGAGTGGGGTTTTTTAAAAAACTTTAAATTCTCTAACTACAACAGGAGAAATTGAAATAATGGGGACAGAAGGGAAACAATTTCCCTATTTTTCTAACAAACCCCCAATTTAAAAACCTATCAGGATTGGGGTGGATTACTTGAATTTTTAAAAATTTCCCCAAAAAAACAGGAAATATTGAAAATAAAAGGTGCAGAAAAAGCAGTCCCGGATTTCCCATCCCAATACAAAAAACTATTCAGGGTTGAGTGGATTACAAGAAATTTAAAAAATTTCCCGTAAACAGGAGAAAATTTTTAAAAAAATAGCACAGAAAAAAGCAGTCTGAAATTTTTAACCCAAAAACAACAATATCAAGGGTTGATGGGGTTTTTTTTGAATTTTTCAAAAAATTCCCCCCAAAAAACAAGAGATATTGAAATAATAGCCAGAAAAAAAACAGTCTGTTTTTTTTAACCCAGTAAAAAACAAAAAAAAATCAAAAAAATTTTTTGGATTTTTTAAAAACTGAAATTTTTACTAATAATACAACAAATTTAGATTGCAATTTTTTTAGGGGCAAAATTTCACCCACCCTGGACACCCTGGGAAAAACCCCAAAAAACAAAACAAAATAAAAAGCATGGCAAAATTTTTAAAAGGCAACTGAGCCCCAGCTCTAATAAAAGCAAGCTTCTTTGGGATGGTTGTATAAAAAAATGTATCCAAACGCTGTTGAGAAAGACGACAATAGTGGTCTTTTTTTTCCCCCCCCGAAAATGTTGTTAATGAGATCGGTCTAGCAGAAATTTAAAAAACAGCTTCATTCCCACAAAATTCCCCCAAATCTTGGGCTTCGTAAGAACCGAAGTTTTCCTGAAATTCTAAACGAATTCCATTTCATTAAATCGATTCCCCATCTTAATAAACGGGCACAGCCGGGACGCCCCCCCCGGAAGCTCCTCAGCCGCACAGCCTATTAGTTATTAGGCTGTGCAGCCGAGGAGAGGCAGCGGCGCCATGAAGAAATTTCATGAAGCCGCTGCCCTATTTACTGTTAACGGGGCCGCGGTGGGCCCCGTTCACAAAAGGGGGGCCCCGGGCGGTCCCGTCCCCAGGCGGCCTTATCGCTACCTACCACGTTGGCCCCCCCCGGGGGGCATACCGGGCGCGGCAGGCTCTGATACGTGAAACAAAGGGGCCCTCCCAGCGGTCCCTTTTTTCACTTTTTTGGCCCGGGCCCCATACGGCAGGACCCCCTGTACTGCCCTATCAGCGGCCCTGCCTTGACATATTCATTAAGTACAATAGTAGAAACATATGGTCAGAAGTGCATACTTCTTACTCCATTTGACATAGGTTGCGTTTGGATACTGTTTTTGAGACGCATCCAAAAGAGTGGCTTTTGTGTCCTGCAAAAAAAATGCATACATTTGCATACATTTTTTTTTTTTTACATAGAAGTCTATGACTGACGTATGCAAATGTGAATGTATATGTTTAATGCATATGTTTTTACATTTTTTCATTTATATCATGTGATTTTATTGACAAAGGGTATGTGAACACGGCATAATTGAGGGGCGTATTTCGACACGGAATTGCTGCAAGTACATACTCCTACTCCAAAATGCATCCAGACGTAACACTGAAAAAACACCATGTGAACGGCCCCTTAGTTGTAATCACAATTGCTGCCTAGCACAGTTCTGATTGTCTGACTACATTCTGAGAAAAGACAAGTAGTAAAGCTCTCCAAGTACTGATAATTCCTGAAAGCATTTGAAGAAAAGCACATTTCTAAGAGCCCAGCCAGATATTATACAGAAAACATCCTAGGGCATCAACCAGCATATCCATTCACAAAAGGATTAAATTCGGATGCCTTTAGGGTATGTCCACACAGCGTATTGCGGTTTCCGCAATATGACGGGTGTTTTAGAAGTACGCACTGTCACTTCTTTCCCCCGGTGTTCAATATGTGTCATGGAAGACAGGCGTAATTCTTAGTTCGCTATGAAAGCTATGAATTACCATAATTGCGGGGTGCATTTCGGGCATATTGCAGCGCAATTACTCACCGAAATATGCCGCACAAATATGGTATACGCTATATGCCTGCTGCTTTAGAAGTACGCGATGCTCAGCACATATTTCTGAATCGCTCCCACTGATATTCACTTTCACAATGAGTGCTATGATTTTACTGTATTTGAGGGGGCGTACTTTGAGCATATTGCAACGCAATTACGAGCCAAAATACACCGCACAAATACATCAAGAAAAAACCTTTAACTCCCCTAGCCCACGTTTTTTAAGCTTTTTTTTTCTGTCTTCGCCGATACACTCCCCAAAAAAAAAATTTGTTTAGGTGGTGACAAGTTTATACTAAAAAGGATTAAAAAAATTAAAAATCCATTCAAACATAAAACTCATGAAACATTTCAACTGTGTTACTGTTATCCTTCATACATGCACAAAATTGAGAGCGTTTAGGCAGATTTTGATCAAAATTCATATGCCCACCTACTGTGTGAAAGTTAGTCCCTGACGTGCATTCAGGGGCAACTGTCACCATTTACACCAATAATAAGGAGCTCAAGCAGTAATATCAGTAGAGTGAAGTTATAAGATAGATGCAGCCACTACTCCAAACAATGCTAAAAACGTCTAAAGTTAGCCAGCACCTGCAGTGCAGCAGACATGGATACTGGTATAAACTGCTGTGGCCTTATAAACGCAAATTCTTCTACACAAAATACAGTAGCACAAAGTAGGTACTAAAACCAACACAACCATTGAACCATTTAAAATGTATTACTGCCATCCCTGTACCTACATAAAATTGAGGTTTTGAGGTAACTTTGGCATGGTAGGTGAGCATATGGAATTTCATCAAAATGCGTACTAAAAAGATGAATTGTATGCATATACAGAGGATAGCAGTAATTATTTAAAATGTTTCATGTTTGTTTCTTTTTTAGTGCCTACTGAGTACTGCTGTTTTTTGTACTGGAGAATTTGCTTTTTTTACAACCAGAACCAGGGAGGTAATTAGAGAAGGCTGGACCCCATTGAAAATTTTTGGATGAAACCCCCTACAAACACACTTCCAGCCCCTCCAATGACCACAAACATTACCGGAACCTCTCAATAATAGTCATACAGCTACTAGATAATACAAGGAACAAATACCTCACCATATATATCACCAACATACTGCTAAAAAACAAATCCCACTATATTAAGACCAACATTCAAAAACTTACTACATAAGACCGATTATACATGGAACATGATCACAAGATTCCAATAGAGATGATAATGCCTATACTTTTACTAAATAATGATCAGTATACAAAGACTAATATTACCTCCATACAGTGACCATCTAGTGGTAGATACCAGCGTACATAGGCTCTGCAGAATATATATTCCCCCCATACAGTGACCATCTAGTGGTAGATACCAGCATACACAGGCTCTGCAGACTATATATTCCCCCCATACAGTGACCATCTAGTGGTAGGTAGGTATCAATGTACAAGGCTCTACAGGCATAAGTGATCATAGTGCAGATACATCTTGTGACACACAGGTGACGTTTCTCTAAGTCGTTCACTTTCCCTTTCTTTTTCCATCCGGTCCAGATCGCCATGAGGACTTCCCCCAGCCACTACTAGTCCCTTCAGATTTGGACACAAATATCTTAGAATTCTCACTTTTCTAGCACCTCTCACACTGTTCCTAAACTCTGTACAAACTTCCCAGAGAGGGGAGGGGAGCAGGTACAGGTCACAATTTAGAGGCACAGTTTTCTAGAAGGGTGGGGAGGAACTTTGCAAGTTGGCTCATAGCGAGCTACAAGCTGCATGTACTGGACAATGAGGAGCGCGGTGCATATGACCATCCTCGCCATTCATCTCTGTGGGAGTTCCGAATGTAGCAGAGTGAATGTGTTGGGCTATATTTGGAACTCCTATATAAATGAATAGGAATGACAACTACAAGTGTCGCACTCCCTATTCTCTGAGATGGTCAGCTTGTAGCTCGCCATGAGCCAACCATGAGCATTTAAAAGCGCTCATGGTAAAACACCTTTCATTTAAAATCATCAGCAACATCACAAAAGGAAAAATGCAGTATGCTATCCTAAGGGAGCTTTCACAGGCAGTTTTGTCACATTTTTCTTCTGTTGCAGCACTGCACGGCAGTGAAGCTGCAATTATTGTGCTTAAAGTCTTGTATGTTACTCACTCGCAATAACTTTGTAAACAATTTAGAAAAATGAAAAGAGCTTTCTGTAAATAAAGGCAGTTTTATTGCAATGCAGTGCTGCAGTAGCTACGCCACTGAAAGTTGTCCAGTGGACAGATTCTTCCACCTGAGCTGTGGATCTCTGCAGAGTGATCCTGGGAAGTTTAATTAGAATTTTTGTTAAGTGTCGTTTAGGGGGACGATCTATCTGGTAGTTTAGCTGTTTTTATCATATGTTTTATGGATGTGGCTGAACAGTGCTCCATGAGAGTTTAGAGTTTGGGGCTTTTTTTTTTAAAACTTAACCTGCATTAACTTCCCACAACTTTGTTGAACAATAAGCATCGAAAGTCAGGAACTTTCCGAAGGTAGGTTTAATTTTGCCCTAAAAAGTTTTCTGGTCCCTTCAAAAATGTGTAATTAAACTGCAAACAAATGTTCTCTAAAAAAATTTTTTTAAAAAATTGAAAACGTTAAAGGAATATGAATACTTTGGCAACCCACTGTAGTTGTACTGTTTTTATCTTTATTGAACACATTAAATAAACATCTACAGTGTGGAGGGGGGAGTAGGTTTTTTTCCCTTTTTTTTTTTTTACTTTATTACAATTTAAAAATTTTTTTTAAAAAATTTCTCAAATTAATTTTTCTACTGTTACAAATGCAGCCAGGCCCTGTCAAAAAAAAAAAATTGGTATATTTCATGTTTACTTGTTAAACAGGAAAAGGGGGGAAAAAGTGACATCAAAAAGGGGGACTCAGAAATCCTAGGGAAGTAAACTTAATAGTAGCAGCTGTCAGGCAGTAGTGGAAAGAAAAACAGGTTTGAGTGTTTTAAAAGGGAATGAATGCACACGTGGGAACATCATTCTACCATTATACAACCCCTGGTAGCCACACTGAGTTTTGTGTAATTTTTGGGCACCAGTGCACGGACAGACATTGTAGAGCTTGAAAGGTTAAAAGGAAAGTAACAAAATAATATAAGGACCGGGTGGACTGAAATACCAAAAAAAGATTGGGGTTATTTGTTTAGAAAAAAAGGACGGTTTGAGGGGCATTTTAAAAATATGTTTTAAATATATTAAGGTCAATAAAGGACTCCCCCAAGTTATTTTTCCGGGGACTGATCGAAAACCCAGTGGGCACCCCCCCCCTTTTAAAAAAGGAAAAGAAAAAGTTTTCTGCTTAAAATAGAAAGGGATTTTTTATGTAAGAGCAGGGGAGACTGTGGAACTCTCAGCCGAGGAATTGTCTTTGGGAAATTTTACTAAAAAAGTTCAAAACGGTCTGGAGATTTCTAGAGTGAATAATAAAAAAGTTATATGACTAGGATTCTGAAAAAAGAGTCTTTGACCCAGGGATTTATTTGATTTCCAAATGGAGTTGGGAAAAAACTTTTTTTTCCCAAATTTAGGAAAAATTTGTGAGTGGGGAAAAATTTTTTTTAAAATCATTCGGTCACTTCGCGATTTTCCGACAAAAAAAATTTGTCCCAATTACTTCGGACAAGCGTTAAAAAAACAGCTATTTCCGGGTGACAGAGCCTGCAGGGTGTGTTTTTTTTTTTTTCAAGGGCCATGCTTTAAAATTTCAGAGGGGCTTTGGGTTTTGGGCTTAACAATGTTGTGTTTTAGTATGACACGTGATGACTGCCGCCGCTTTAGAATTGCTTCACTTTAAAATTCCCGGGCACTTAAGAGGGCAAAAAAGACCAAAAAACTCAAGGGAAAGTACCTGATAAAGTCATGCCCGCGAAATGGAAAAAAACAAGCTGAGAGTCAGGAGCAACATTAGTGACAGAGTGTGGAGGTGACGGGGGCGCCCACAGCATGAGGTAGGGAGTGGCACATGAATTTGGAGGTGGCAAAACACGAGGGAAACCCAGAGTGGCCCCAAAAGACTGAGAGCGGAGGTGACGGCGGGCGAGTATGAGGTAGGCAGTGGCAAAATGACATTCTGGGGGCGGCAAAACGTTTTAGGCCCCCAATGGCCAAGTTTTCGTGTGGAGGTCAGACAGGCCCGCATGAGATCAGGAGTGGCCAAAATGACATTCTGGAAGTGGCAAAACAGTATTAGGCCCCCAGAGTGGCACAAAACCACAGTGTGGAGGGGACGAAGCAGCAGCTGGATCAGGCAGTGGCACAATGACATTCGGAGGGGGCAAAACAGTTAAGGGGCCCCAGAGTGGCACAATTTTCACAGTGTGGGGTCAAACGCCAGCATGAGATCAGGCAGTGGCACAATGACATTCTGAGGTGGGAAAACAGAGGAAGCCAAGAGTGGGACAATTTGATGAGAGGGAGGTCACGGTGGCAGCAGCATGAGGGCAGGAGTGGCACAATGACACGTGGGATGAATGGAGCAGCCACAGCAGCAGCATGAGGGGCAGCTTTGGCACAATGAACAGTGTGGATTCACGGCACAGCAACAGCAGCAGCAGCTTTAGGGGATAGAGTGGCCAAAAGACCAAAGGGGTTTAGGTGGGTGGCAATACCAGTCCCTGGTAAAGATGGTGGTGGCAGATGGAGAAAAATGGCAGCAGTGTGTGGCATCAGGGGGGGTGGTGGATTGAAAAAGTGGGTGAGGGAGGTTGTTTGAACCCCGGGCTGGCCTTTTAAGGTTGGTGTGTGGAAATCCTAGCCCCAACCACGCCTTTTATTCTCTTGACAAAGGTCAGTGTTTCCACTTTTTCCCTGGGGCAAACGGGTTTCCTTGGGGAACGATGGCCCCCGCCTGAACCCCGCTCTGAGCCAACTAATGGCAGGCAGGGACAGCCCTTTTCCCTGCAAATCGCAAAGTTGCGGCCCCCACATCCAGTTTGGCTGCCCATAGTCAGCGGTTTTAACTGAGGGGGGCAGAGGCTGTCCAAAATTGGCCACAAAAATGTTGGTTCAGGGATGCTCCAGGTCCCGCTGCTGCTGGCGGCGCCCCCCTCATAGGTGGGTGAAGGAAGTGCTATCGTGACTCGACTTAGGTTATACTGTGGAGTGGTTTCTGTTTCCCACCCCCCACCTTCCCCCCGCAGCGGGGAGTGTGTGAGCGTGAGGAACCCCCGGTCAGACCCTTTGAGGGGGGACGATGCCGCACTAGGCAGCAGCCCAATGTTTCGGGGATTTTCCCCCATAGTATTTGAGTTTGTCTTCCCTCTCAATAGCTGGGAAAAAAAGGTCCATTTTGGACCCGGGTTTGAGGGTCCAAAAAGGGGGGAGAGCCGAAGTCTTTCCCCCTGCCGGTGCTGACTTTTCGGCTTCACAGCAGGCAAATAGCATGTGCGGGCCCCTCTGCCAAGTGACTCGAGGGGCTTTCCCCGCCCCCTTTCCACTGTTACTGCCACGGTGCTTGGGGGGGCTTGCTCGTCTTCCTCTTTTTCCCTCCACCTCCTCCGCTGCTCCGTCTTTCTTGTTACCTGGGTAGAAAATCCACTCTTTCACCGACAATGTTCTGCTCCAATGTCCTCCCCCCCTCTCCTCCTTTTTAGTCCCCACCGGACTATGTGGCCACGGATGTAGTCGAGTTCTCAGTCGCCTGTCCAGACGATTTTTCAGCATTGTTCCAGGACATGAAGCGTGGAATGATGTATTCATCCCGTGTTGGCGATGACAAAAAACGTCGCCCCCTGAATGGCCTAAAAAAGGCAGGTGTCACCATGAGCTGCCCTGGTGACATCAAAGTTCACAGGGGAGTACTTTGTCTGCCTGGATCATCAAAAAAAGTTAATGGCCTTTCTTGTTCATTTGTGAAGGTAAAGAGATTTAAACTAATATTGTGTTGCAGCAAAAACTATGAAATCCCAAGCTTTTCTCCTTAAATAAGGTATCTCAGCTTGGCAGCCTTTTTTGTGAGGATGATACGCAAATTTTGAAGAAGATTTTTAAGATTTTTGCAGCCGGATGTACATCTTGTTATCATTTTCCCCAGGATGTGGAATTTGGTTATCACCCCCTTTCCCTTTAAAGTTTCGTTTTTCTGGAAATCAATAATTTTCGGCTGATGCATTCTAGAGCTTTTACTCGAGACAACAGGCCCAAATGAAATTACTCAGAAGTGCCTAAATATGGACATCGTCGTTCCCTCTGCCCCTATCGGCTGGCTTGTTTGATTACGATCTACAAAATATGTGTGTAATGCATTGTATTGTCAGAATTAATGGAATTTTGAATGAGTTCAAACCCGAATCTGCGTCTGACTCAGTTTCTAATGGGCCCGTTCGTTCCCCTGATCGTGATTTGGAGTACCGGGAAAAAGGGTGACCCCCAGTGTTGGTAAACGCCCCCCGACATTTGACCCCGCAAGTGAGGCGTGGCCTGAGGTGGACCCAGGACCCGGGACCCGAAACACTGTGGAGGCGTGAGGACCGGAGGATATCAAATTAGGATGCAGCCTCAAAAGGGGTCACGGTGAGTTGATCATCTATGTGTATTTAACTCCGTTGGCCTTTTGATGTCCCCCGGTTGAGTTGCTTGGGCTCTGGTCCGCGGGTGGTAAAAATAAAGTGACTCGCCTAGAAAATTTTTGATCCGCCCGGCCCGCCCCCAAAACTTTGTTTTGCTGTGACTTCCAGTAGTTCGGATTGTCATGTTTTTAGTCACAAACCCCCTTTTCCCCGGATGGTTGCTAAAATATAGGGGAACCTTGACGTTCTAAGGTTAATTGTTGAGTGCGAGGGAGTCTCCGGGTTTTTTTTGGCAGTTGTTATTACAAAAAAATATTCAGGGGGGTCCGGGATGGGACTATTCACTAGGGTTTGTTCCGGGATATTTTGTATCATATATAGATTTGAAAAGGACCGGGGGGGTACGGTCCCACATTGTGGAACAAAGGGTGGGCTTATTGTTTTAAAGTTGGGGTCTTTTTTAATTTTTTTTGAACCCCTTGTGTTGTGGACAGGGTGGGGAGGCCGGTGGCCCACGGTTGTATTTTTTGTCGGGGATTGGGACTCCCCAAGATAGAACACCAAAATTTTTAATCTTTTTTCGAAAAGGCATAAGTTGCCTAAAGGGGGCAGAGACTGTCAAGGAGATTGTTTGTAGGAAAAAAGGGAAAAAGGTTGTTACAAATGCCTTTTAAATGTTACTTTGGTGGGTTTGCAAAAGAAGGGAATTAGCCACCCCCAAGTGGCAGAGATATTAAAAGGTTCAGGGAAAAAATTTGTCGAAAAGGGTTTGGGGAAAAGGGCCAAGGGTCCCTGAGGGGCCCCAATGTTTGCAAAAGGAAGATTTTGTGGAAGTGGGGAAGGCAGTGGGGAGTGATAATGATGAAAAACTGTATGGTTATATGAAAGTGTTTTTTAAGGCGATAGTTTGTGAAAAAGAAGCCACTGCGCCAGGCCTATAATGGCGGCGCTGGCGGACCCGAGGGTGGCCCTGTGTGCCTATACCCTTGGTTTAAACCAAGGACGTATTATCAGGGACCTCTGCTGTTGTCCCTCCCCCCGGGTCCTGTGCAATCCCAGGCACCGCCCCCCCGCACCGATCCCCCGCCCCCGTCGTCTGGTTGTAGGAGGTGCTGAAAACACAGAGGAAACGCCTTCGGCCCCCCAAAGGCCCGGAAACCTCTGGAGGGGGGTGGATGACCCGAAGTGCAGTGTCTCCTCCCTGTTCCGGGGGAGGATTTTGGGGAATGGGTTTTTGGGTCGGATCATTGTACACCTCTAGGGGGGGTCTACAATGAAGGAAATGGGGTCCTAAAAATTAGTTCATTTTTAAACTAAATTACAATTTATTTTTTCCATTTAAAATTATTTCTTCCCATTATTCAAGCCCTATTTAAACCCTTTCCAATACCCTTTTTCCCCCTTCCAAACCCCCCCCCCCCTTTAAAAAAAAGTGGTTTCAAACCCAAAATTGTAAAGGTATCTCAGAGACAAAGGGGGAGTTGAACCGGTGGGGGATTTTTCCCCAGTGCAGGAGATCTTCTTGTATGTTTTGATTTTTGTGTGGGTCCAAAAATTTCAGCGGGAAGGAGATGACAATGAAAAAACCCAGTCACATTTCTATTTCAATTCTTTATTTTGATGAGTGAAGTAGGGATGGCAGGGCAGGTCGATCCATCTTCTCCCCCTTATTCCTCTGGTCTTTATAAGTTTCCTTTAAAAGAATGTATAAGGGTTCATCTGCATGCATGTTCAAATTTTATATAACAATGAAAAAGTAATTTAGATGAAGTTTGGATTGTTTTTCCTCCCCGGGATACGTGCACTTGTGAAAGAGGGTAAGGGACTTTTAGTTTTTTACAGAAATGAGCCCCCGTACAGGCAAAAAAGCCTGTACCCCATGTACCCAGACCACCCAAATGGAGTAGTCACTGTGGGCCCCCAAGCAGCCCCCACCTGCCCTTTGTTTTTTTTGCATTTACCCCCAAAAGATAGTTGCCTATCCGTAAATTGCCAGACCCCATGAAATTCCCCCGCAGTTTTAAGAAAAATTTTCACAAACCGGAAATCTATGGGGGGGAATTGGAAAAAATTTGAGACCCTGGTCTTTTAGAACTTGTGATTACCTCCCCCAACCAGAAATATCGAACCCTTTGGACTTGATATATTTTTTTTTGAGTTGGTTTAGTTTTGTGACAGCTCAAGTCTGGGCACAGACCGCCTAAGTGACCAAGCACCCCATTGCGGTTTTTTCAGCAAGAGCCAGGAAAGCTGTAGTGTTTTGAGGTGATTGAGCCGCAGTATGGGACCCAGGGTTCTCTATCAAAAAAAAGGTGGTTACGCAAGTGGGATGATACTGTAGTTATCTGGTGGTGTTCTGTTTGTGCTGTGCTGTGCGTTCCCCCCTACAAAAAAAATTTTTGGGCCGGATAGTGCAGGAGGAGCCCCCTCAGGAACTTTCCTTTGCATGACAAGAAAAATTTATGTATGATGATGTGGGGAATTTTTAAGGATATTTCCCCCCCTATCAAACCCCTGTTTGAACCAAAAGCAACTCTTTGATTTAAAAAGGGAGGATCAAGGGGGAAAACCCCACATGTTAGGTTGGTCACTGGAAGTTGAGTGTTGAATTCACCCGCTAGTGGGGGTTTCCCCACAACCCCTTTTGAAGGAAAATCCCACACCCTTACCCCCGTGTGGCGTTTTCCCAAAGGTCCCTTTTTCATTTTAGTTTAGAAAGACAATGGGACAGTGGGAAAAATTTTGGTTTTTTGGGGGGATTGTGAAAGGTAAGAGATTTTTAAATAATATTGTGTTGCATTTTCTTTAAATTTTGAAAAACCCAAATTTTTCCTTAATAAGGTATTCAGCTTGGGGGCCCGATTCCATTTTGTGAGGAATTTATACAGCAAAAATGAAGAAGCATTTAAGATTGGTTGGGAGTCCCGGAGTAAAAATTTTGTTATCAGTTTCCCCAGGATGTGGAATTTGGTTTTATCCCTTCCCTTTAAATTTCTTTTTTTGGGAAAAACAAAAAAAATTTTTGGTTTTTTTTTTTTTTTTTAGGGGAGCCTTTTTTCTAAATTTAGAGGGGCCCAAATGGCCAAAGAAATTACCGGAGTTTCCCAAATTTGGACATAAGGGCCGTTTTCCCCGCCCCTATCGGCCCGCGTTGGGGTTTTATATACAGAATCATACAAAATATTTTGTGTTTAAAGCATTGTATTTTTCAGAATTTTCTTGGGAAAAAATGGGAAAGGAAAATTCGAAAACCCGGAAAAATTTTTGGTTTTGATCGTTTTAATCGACTGATTTCTTTTCCCCCCGATCGTTTTTTTTGGGGAGTACCGGGGGCAAAAGGGGGGGCCCCCAAATGTTGGTTTTAAAAGGGCCCCCCCCAAAATTTCAGTGGTCCAAAAATGTTTCAGGCTGGGAAATTTCCCGGTGTGGAAAACATCGCTTTCAGAGGGGTTGGGGTTTGGGGGGGGCCCTTTTTTTGCCCCTGCAACTCGAGGAGGGTGTTCCCGGCTTTTTTTTACAATGGATAAAGTGCATGCACATTTTTTGGGGCCCTTTTTTTTAAAATTTTTTTCTGAAGATGGTGGAAGAAATTCAGGAAACCTTTTTTTACAAACCCGATTGAACACGGTTTCGGGCCCTTTCAGGGGTGGGGCAATCCCTCCTTTGGTTTAAACCGGGGCACCATGTTTTCCTTCATTGTCCGTCACCATGGTTTCCCTTTTTCAGTTGGCGGGGGAAAGCCACACCCTCGATTTCTTGCTGCTGACGCGGGCAGTTCCCCCCCCTGTGGGGGACTTTTTTCGGGCCCAGGCAAGCCCGGTGGGAGAAAACCCCCCGTGTCCCCTTTCTGTGCCCCACACATGTTTGGGATGATGGGGCAGTAATTGTGGAGGCTGAGATTTGGGGGGTGGGGGGTGGAGGAGGCGGGGCATTGGCGCAGGGGTAGAAGTTTGACAACGTTGGGGGGAGAAAGCGGCGGGTTTTTTCCTTTTTCCAAGTTGTTGGGTTTTTTTGCCTGGGCAGGAAAAAGAAAATTCCCAGTGGGCCGTTTAAAGGGCTTTACTGGCCCTGGAACCCCTGTTTTCAGCCCCCAGAAAGTCCGCGCCTTTCCCTTTCACCTTTGGGAAAAAACCAATTAAAACTCAAGGACTGGGCCCACCCTTTTGTTTTTACATTTTTTTGAAGGTTTTCTTTGGGGGCTGCCCTTTTTTGGAAAATTTAAAATTTCGGCTTGGAAAATTCCATCCGGTCGGGAAAGCCATTTGTTCTCGAAAGGTGCGGGTCCACCATTTGGAAAGGGAGGGGCTGCCAGTAAACAACTTGGAAGGGGGCAGGTCAGCTGCTGCACCTTAGGATGGGTTTGGGGCATTTTTGTTGTTCTTTGAAAGCCCGCTGAACGATTTTGGCGCCATTTTAGTAGCGGGCAGGGCTCTGGACGGGAGTGATGTTTTAAAGAGAAAAGCTCCCCTTTGGAGGTGGTGGGGGCCCTTGGGGCTGGCGCAAAGGCATGCTGCCCCTGGGCCGGGTGGTTTGCGCGGGGCAGGTGGACCCCCACATTGAGCACGTTTCTCCCAGGCCACCGGATGGGGAGTGCTGTGTTGACGCAGGGCCGTTTTGGTTTCCAAGTTTTGCTCCCTGGCCCGCTTCATTTCTGCCACGATTCTAAAATTACCATATTCGGCTCCTCCGGTTTCTTAGCAAAGAACTGCCACCCGCCGAGTATCGGATTTTACCCCAACGCTCCCCACTGAGTATACTGCCCCGTGCCTCGCTAGCATGTGCCGCTACTTTTTGGATGCGAAGCGGGTTTTTTACCCCGTGGGGCCCCTTGGCTCCGACCTCACCTGGCTTCCTGCTGACTTACGGGCCCCACGACCCCCTTGCTGGCTGGTGGCCCGACGCGCAAGTGAGCCCCTTCTCCTGACGTGATGAAGCCCTTGCCCCCCCGGCCCCAAGGCGGGGCTACATCATTTTTTGTGTTTATCGACGTTTTCCTATCACGGTTTTGGGTTTCCCAGGTGACCTCTACAACATGACCTCCCATGCCACTTTCCCCCATTATACTTTGCGCCAATGCAAGAAAAGGCGATTTTGGCCCCCCTTTCTTCGCTGCCATTACTGCTGAGCCCTCCCTCAAATTGTTCATCCTCGTTATAGGGCGCTGAGCCCAGACCCCATGAGATTTGGTGAGGGAAAAGGATGGGGGAAAAGGGGACAGGCGGTGAGGGCCGCTGAAACCCCCTCCCCGGGAAATTTTCCAAATAATGGTTGTGTCTGAGGTTCCCACCCCATCTTGGGGGGTTGTCAGATGTCATTGGGAGGAAGGGTTTACCTAGTCAACCAATCAAGAAACCCCTTTGGGGTTCTGAACAACACCGGCGTAGATGGGGCAGTTTTGGGGCCCCACGGTGACCCTGTGCGAGTTTTCCCCCGTGTGCGGATGGGCCCGTTCCCCGGAATGTTTTTGCCCCTGCCCTGCAGGTGAGAGCTCCACCTCTCTGTTTTTGACATACTGTTTGTCTTAAAATGTAAGACATGTTTGATGAAGATATCTGTATGATTTAAATTTTAAAAATCCAAAAGAACCCGTAAAAAAGCTTGGTAACCTTGGAATAATTGCGCTCACAAATGGCCAGGAAAAAATTTACTTGTTTTGCTTTTTAAAAAAACCCGTGTGTTTTTACTAAATTAAAAGCAAAACGGGTTTAAAAACCTTGGACATGAATTAGGCTACAGGAAAAATGATATTTTTGGCGTTGAAAAAGACGGTTTATTTTTGTCAGCCCGCAAAAAAAACGTTAATTAACCCCGGATGTAAAATTTCGCCAA